>MU226025.1:1430560-1467870 GCA_018584345.1 Thuja plicata
CAATTATTGAAAATGAGGATATTTATTTAATAATTAAATATTATTTAATTCCTTTTCATGTGTCTCAGCTAAAGAGGGTGAATTTAATTTAATTAAAGTGCTAGGACTTTATAATTAAATTAATTCGTTCATAGGGTTTGTTTAGCCAAAATAGATATTTAGGAATTAAAATATGATCTATGATTAATATAGATTTAGGATTTTCTGCATTTGACACTCAGGTCAAGTAGAGTCAGTTTAAAACTTGGAATTGCCTAGTACAATAGGACTTTGATGATTTAGAAGAATGACAAATGCAACAAAATTGGTTAGGGTTGCAAGATGCCAATTTTGGGGTGTTACAAGAGCAACACACAAAAAGCATCACACCTCCCACACAATCATTGAAGAAAGAGAAAGAGCTTGAACTAGCTAAAGTTCTATGCAAACGTACTTCCACCACCACATTCAAGAAGAAGAAGAATAAAAATCTAGTCACATTAGATGAAATAATTGACATACCAGACTGTGATGCTAGAACACTAGATCTAGAGTCACTTACAAAGTATGAAAAACTTTGTAAAAGAAAGGAAATATAGGAAAAGCTCAAGAAGGAGCATAAGAACTCCCAAGTCTTGGATACAATCAAATAAATACTATTACAGATTGTGTTGACGGGACTTTGTGACCAGTGCGCCAACAGAGTGTAAGTTGTCACTGGGTACCGGGGTACCGGCCAAATTTGCCTATAAAGGTTGTCTAGGGAATAAATTCTTCGGGCCTTCAAGCATGTGAGAGTCAGGTCTCGATGGTGTGGGAGCTAAGTTGGGAGTGTGACTGTTTTGTTCGGGGGGGTAGCAGGTTTTCTTGGCTCATCTTCTCCTGGGATTTTAGTAAGTCGCAGTTTCTTGCAAGCATTTGAATTATCAAAGAAACTTCAAAAGATACACCAGGGTTAGAAGTATTCCATCTACTTAGAGTTATGCTAATACATTTAAAACATCGACCATGCTCTAACATGCTACACTAAATACTGAAGGCATACAGAACCATCAAATCATACATATTCAATAGCGAGGGGAAAAGAAGGTCGTTAATCTACTTAAAACATTAGAGAAAGGGACATTAGAAACATACAACACAAAAGAGTATTAACTCAGAGATCAGAAAACTGACAACAACATTGCAAGAATACTTCCTTCTTCATTAATGGGCTTTCCAGCGAGCACTGGTGCATACCATAATGGTTCTAAGGGAGCATCTATCTACTGAGAACTTCTCAGAACTAAGGAGCATTGAGCTCTACAACTATAAGAGAATTAAATGCTGAAAGTGCTATAGCTATGGACTACAAAATCATCAATTCTACCAACCTTTTGAATGAGGTCAGACTTATTATTTATACACAAAAGTTTTCCCTAAAACTAACCTAACTTAACTTTACACTCAACAATAAAATACATTTTTGGATCGCCAGTACTACCGGCACCACATTACAACAACCTTGAAGAGAGCAGAGGTATGACATGTCAGAAGAATAAGACAAGAAAAGAGGTATGGAAGAATTGGCCTTGAGAAGAGAGCTAGAGGGAGAATAGAAGAAATTTGATCCCTTAGGGATTGAGGCTACATGCCTCATTAATGTAAAAGAGGCTCACTATCTCTGATGCGCCAGGTGTTATGCTAGAGCGATGCCTTGGGAAGACCACCTGTCAGAACCATCCCTCAAGTTGACGTGCCTTTCTAGGGTCACCTATTTTCTCACACCCTTATTAACTGCTTGATAATGACCAGTCAGCTTCAGGGAACCTAAACGTGGGTCATTGAAATAATACAAAACTGTTGGATCTAGGAATCTAGGATTCAGGAGCTTGCGCTCAAAGAATAAATAATGTTCACAATGTATCCTGCTGGTGAAAATCTCTAGGATTCGTAGAACCTTATTTCCCTTTACTATTTTTAAATGCTTCCAAAACTTGGCTTATGCCTTGCTTGTCTATATCATTAATGTCATCCCATCGGCCACAGACAACCTCAAGCTTCTCTTCAACTTCTCTGGCCCCGTTCTGGAATTCATCTACTATCTTTACAACATCATGTGCCAGGAGCATCATCTTAGATAATCTTGATAACCTTCCTCTGTCAAAGTCCCCAGCAAACTGATATAGGGATTCCATGAACTCATCATACTTACTGAGGACATAGTCCTCCGCGGTGCATGTCCTAGTGGGGAAGGGGTCAACTTGTGACACCCTTACCACAAATGCCTTGTATAGGCCCAAAGGATACTGGGCCATAGTTACTTTCTCTTTTAGGGCGTTAACCAGTTGCTTGCATACCTCAATATTGAGGCCAAGTCTAGAGTAATGGGCCTGGACGGAGTCATATAAGTCTTCCCCCAAAATCCCCGCCTCTATGATGGCTTCTTCACTACTGTTGAAGACCTCATCCAATCTGTCCTTCCATCTTTCATACTTTTCTAAGCCTTTCTCTCACAAGACAGTGGAGATATTTGCCTGAATAAGGAGATTACTGATCTGATAGAGATCCGAGAGCGACACCACTAAAAATTTCCTTATGGTGACTATCTTCTCAGTGATCCACCCATCCACATCCTAGGACTTCTTCTTCATGGCCCTTAGAGCATCCATATCACCCTGTGCAAGTGGTAATCCAGAGGTAGAAGCTTCCGGGTGGATCTCGGCCAAGGGCTATGTGAGTTCTGTCAGAAGTGTGAGGAGATTTGCATTGGTTTCTCTTTCCTCCTTCAACTTCTGGGTCTATTTATCATATCAGGCCTCCACTACCTTGGTGGCCTCCCTTAGTAGGTCCAACTCACCCTACTTATCTCTCCTCCCCAATGTTACCTCTGTGATAGTATAATCCTTGGGCCTTACCACTACTGCATCTGCATCTGGGGGAGGTGTTACGATTGTCGCAATTGTATTTCTTGCTAGACCTGTCTGGAGGGTATGGACTATCTAGGCCTTCTTAGGCTTCTTGGCCTCTGCATTTTGGGCCATCATCTTGGCCAGGGAGAGTGGAACTCTTTTTTCAATCATCAGAGCCTTTCTCTTTCTGGATTCCACCAGCCATTGGGGTGGCTGGGGTAGCTTTGCTATTAAGACCTGGGTATCAAGACTCCCTTTTGAATCTGGTGGTGTGTTCCCGGTATCTTTAGTGTAATTAGGCTATTTTCCTTTTCCTATTCCTTCTCTTTTTCCTGCTCTCTGGAGGCCTCAGTATCTTCTGCCCTATTGGTGTCCTCTTTTGTGATGTCTGACATTTCTCCTCCACCAGTGTCAATGTCACCTATATCTTTGGGGATTGCCCCATCCTTTGCAGCATTAGGCGAATTGACATTTGTATCCTCGGGGGTTCTACCCTCATACTTTTGTTGTTGTTCTTCCTCGGCATCATTCTTCTAGACATCTTCCTCCATTGGAATGTCTTCCGTAGGCGGCAGAGGCATCTAGCCTAGGTTCAATGTTTGGGCTGCCATGATCACCTCTCCAAATGTACTCTGGGACATTTGGTCACCGGGAGTAATCGAAGGCATTTGGAGCATGATGAATGGGGGTACGGTTGATCCTGTGGGTCTGGTTTCTCCAGTCATCGGTTGCTCATCTATTTTTTGCCTTGGTTCATCCGCGGTCTCTTGGAATGGTGTTTTCTCCCACTCTGGCTCCTTTTGGGTTTCTTCTTGGACTTCCTGCTCTATGGAAGCTTCTTGCTCTGAGACTTCCTTCTCAGTGGGAATCTCCTCTTTTTCCTGAGCAGTGATCTCCTCCACCATGTGATCTATATCCCCATGTATATTTATGAGCTCATTCATCCTAAAGATATCATCAAAATCATCGTGCAGGGGAGAGGTATCTAAAATATTCTCAAGTTTGGGGGAATCTAAATTGACATCTACTGGGGGCATGTTAGGCATACAGGGCCCGCATCTATGTTTGGGGAAGGGTTCACCTTCTACTTCTTCTTACTTTATATTGGGGCCCTGGCTCATTAGTGTGACCAATGATGGCGATCCCATCAGGCGAGAAGATGCTACCAGAGTTGCAAGGAGGCCCTAAGATAGTTGCGTGCTTATTCTCTGGCTTGTCAGCCTTGATGCCTCCATTTTCTCTTGTACTTGCGCCATCATCGGGAGCAAACCCTTGGGAGGTGCTTGGGCTAGGGTATCTTCTATCTCCTTCCCCTTTCTTGTGCTAGGTCCTATAGCTCTAGAGGTTGAGGTGGACCTCCGAACAATTGGTCCTTTCCAGGTGCTCCTCAAACACACCCACGCAAAATACTTGTGGCTATTTTCTACAATGGGTCAGCATACCCCCTCAATTGTTAAATCTTCTAGGGTGTCCCAATCCACCGAAGGGAGATCCAATTTATCTAAGCCCTTCTCTTTGTACAATGGGTCCTCCAGCGACCTGTCATCTGAAAAACCCTTTGGGAAACCCTGAAGGTCAAGGGATTTCATCAATTCTTTATACATCTGAGAGTGTTTGCGGGCCCGGAGATCAAAACTGTCCTGGAAATTAGCCCATAAATCTTCAATATCTTCTTTGTGTGGCAGGGATGCCCGGGGAAGCGCTAGTACTATCTTACCTAATGGATCAAAATTGTTTCTGGTATGGTGGAATTCCACTAGTCCCAGACTCTTCAGTTCGTTGTCTGCCTCCTTTGCTATAGACAGACTACAAGAATAGTTCCTGCAAGAGATTGGGAATGGAATGTTGGTAACCTTATTCAATGTGATGAGGGCATGCACCTCCAGAATTTGTCTGCAGAACTCTAAAAGAATAATTCTATCCCCACAATATTGAGAAAGAAGATAGGGTTTCCTAGAGAAGTCGGTCACCCAAATATATGTGTACTGCTAGAATTGAATCAATTAATTTTTGTAAGAACTCACCAAGTTCATCACCTCTTGCAATAACCGATATCTAGAATCCCAAGTAAGTGTCAAAATGTTTTAGTAAATGATGGCATCATTTACCCTACAAAAACCTATGAATCTTCGTTCCCACTGGACCTAGGGATAATGATCCCATGATGTTAACTAGTTGGGCCCATTCCTGAGAATGCCCATTGTCTGTAAACCTTGAAAGGTAGGTCTCTGTTGGGCCAGTGCCCATAGTATGTAATATGTCATGTGGAACCTGGAGGTCTAGAGGACACTCTTCAGCTGTGTGTCCACATGGTTGGCGATGATGGCCACCCAATTGAAGGTCTGACTATGGGTGGTGATGCGGTAGAGGAAGTAATACATCCATTCCAAGAAATCCTGGGTATGGGGCTCTCCAAAGAGCCTGCATAGAAATATGATACCTGCTTGGATAGGTTATTTGAAATCCCCACGGGGGATCTCCAGCGTCATCTTTTTATAGTCCCTCCTTGGGGACTTCAGCCAATGGGTCTTGAGATGTTGACAAGAGAGAAGGGAAGATCCTTCAAACTCCTATAATGATGTGGCCCAGGTGAGAACCACGGCTCTCTTGAATTGAGGGATCCCCAACCCTAAAGAAAAATTTGTTGCATCTAGATTAACAATAGTCGCTGGATAGTGTAATGGCTGGGGATCGGTGAGTAGAAAAACCTAAGTGGAGGCATTGTAAAGTGTCACCAGTTGGATTATCAGCTTTGGTGCTTGCACCGAGAAGGGAAAAATTGTAGCTTTAATAATCCCAGAGGCAGCCAAGTATTTTTCCATGTCATCTATGGTGGTCCTCTATTGAAAGATGGCTTGGACCAAGCCCTGCACTTCAGCCCAAAGTCCGGGCTCTGTGTCTATTATATCTTTCAAGTTAGATTCCACCTTGGACCCTATGAGAGCACCCTCCTTCGGGTATTTGGAAGTCAGTGATAGCTTGGCCAACATCTTTTCAGAATTGGTTTTTGTAGCTGCCCGGGTGGAGGTAGTTGGCAGCTCTGAGCTATTAGGAGGAGCAATTACTTCAGACATTTTGATCAATCTATCTGCAACCTGCAAGATCGGAGAATCATCAATACATGATATGATAAGAATAATAGTTTAAGGACTTTAGGGAGTTCACCACCATTTCGCACCTTCTCAAAAAAATGTTAGCATGCAATCAAAAATCCTAGAATGTTTAAAGTTAACAAAGATCAGATCCTAACAAACACCCGGAGGCTCCGGGGCATTGGTTTAGGTGAAAAAAATGGGATGAAGACCTGGGGGCTTCTCAACACCCGGAGTATAGAAGAACTAGCAATTTTCAAGGTGACCAGTGGAGAGCTATATTTGGCTGACATGGGTCGTCACATGGCCACGCAATGGGTGGCATAATGGCATTAATGGCAACAAGTGGGCTGACACAGGGGAAGTAAATGCCAGATGGGATGGGATTTGAATGCCCACTCATGGGAAATTAATCCTGCCATTAAGATGATATGATAGAGGAGAGAGAAAGTCACCATGGCTCGCACCAGTGAGGTGCCGAGTTCAAGCCGTGGTGGAGACCTTCCTGACGAGCTTGACATTTGGTTTGGATGTGATGGAGCACAACAAGCTCGACATAGATAGAAGGATATACATATAATAAACACTAAATATACTGGAGTCAAAGCACTACGGAGGATGAAGAACAACTCCCAAGCTGACCATGACAAATAGACATATATACAGAAATGTAAAGGAAGACTACAATATATACATAATATAAAGAATCACTTACAACACTCTACAACAATGTACAAAATATACACAAAAATACAATTGCCCAGAGGGTGGACAACCCTCTGGTAGAGCCAACCCACCAACGGGAGCCGACAGAAAAGCCAGCGCCAATACGTGGAAAAAAGAAAATAGAACCAAAAATGAAAACCAGACAAAAACAAGACAGACAGGCAAGAAACAGAACCAAAAACCAAAGAGGAGAGAGTCGAAGGCTTACCTGTAAACACAAGGAATGCGGAAAATATGAGTATGGGAGGTGCTCTGCAACAAGTTAAACCTTGAATCACCACAAAAAAGCACTATAAATCACTATTTAATCAACCACTAAACACAGGGAGAAAATGCTACTTAAACAACCTTTGAATCTCTCTAATTTCTCTAAGTATTTGATTGCGGTAAGTCTAAAAATGACAGGTAACTTCTATTTATACCCTTAGGGTAAAAATGTGTTTCTTTCTTCCCGCGACCTCCAAAAAAAGAAAACCTCCAGACTCCGGGCCTGGGGATTCCATGCAGTCACATCTTCTTGTGAAAGGAGACATGATGACAGAGAATCCCGGAGTCCAGGATCCAAATGGCTCAAAGAACAAACAAACTCTGGGATCCGGGTCCTAGAGACCAAAGATGACAAAAACATAAGAGAAACAACCCTCGTGAAAGCAAAGCCTGGAGGGGAATGAAAGAAACAAAAGAAAACAAGGGAAAGAGCAAAAGTGAAAAGGGGGACCCAACATTTTGGCTACAAAATGTAGGGATGGGTATGTAGGGAAAAACAAATGGTGACTATCTAGGACAAATGCCTTAGCGCATTCGAGAAGTTCAAAATCTCTGGTTAGAAAAACTAGAATTATTCTTTACCTGGAGCATTCTACTTGCAAAGTATGAGGCGTCTGAGAAAATTGGACTCACCACTAATTCAATCTTTTGATCTTTCGTCAGTTGTGAAGTGTGTGCTTTGGAATAAAACCAAGTCGATGACCTCTGGGAGAAGAAGAGATGAGGCACTAAGTAAACCAAACCAAAGTCATCATATCTTGCACGTTTCCCCCGTGTACCAGAATTCTCTATTCTTCAGTTCTTTTCTTTCTTTTTTCTTTTCTGGATGGAAAGGCGGTACTTCTTTCACCGTGAACATGAAGCTTAGCTAATTTTAACGGTGGTTCTTCTTTCACCTTGCCACCCACTTTTAAATTTCCAAATAGGGGCGAATGTTCCAAACCTAGGATATTTTAATGATTTTCAGACTTGGTCAATAACCAGTGCAAACAATCTTCCCTCAAGGTGTCTGATTACTTTCTTCTTAAATTTTCTTTTAACTGATGTTCAGACTAGCAAGATGTGAATCTGATGATGACTACCCTTAACCTTTTATCATACTTACAAAATAAATCCGAAGCATAGACAAATTCCATAATGCTAACAATAGATTCCAAATTCACTAGAATGCACAAGGTATCGTTCCAAACACTAGATGTTATGTGAAGAATACTTGCCTACAAGAGGAAGGCAACACACTGGGGACTCGAAAAACAAAAGAAATCCAAAAAAAAAGGGAAAACACAAAAAGGAAAGGTGGTCCTGGGGGACGGCCAACATACTATTAACAAAGCAAAGGTACTCCAAACGGAGCACCGGGAAAGGTATTTACAAGAAAGAACTTTACATATAGTATAACTTTGGGCAAAATCATCACCTACCTTATTCAAAATAGTACTTGAGGAACTTCCCATTGACAAGAAATAGGACAGCTTCTCTAGTCATAGTGTTGAGGTGATAAGTATTTGCACTGCAAATCTCAACTATCAAATATGGTCCAAGCCAGAGCCATTGAAACTTAGTGTGCTTTCCCTTCTTTTCTCGGGCTTTGTCCCACAAGAGAACCAAGTCTAAAATCTGAAAGGCCTTATACTAGGCTCTTCAGTCAAACCATCATTTTACTACTACTTGATGACACACAAAATTTTCAAGCACTGCATCTCTTTTTTCCTCCATTCGCACTAGGTTCAAAAGCCAAACTTCCACAATGTTGTCCCAGTTGCTAAACTCCTGCATAAACTATAAAACTGGGATTTGTAAGTGGATGGGGAATACCAAATTCTGGCCATAAACTAGATGGAATGGGGATGTCCCCAGGGATGCCTTTATTCAGATGTGATCCACCCAAAGAGCGAATCTAAGCTTTTGATGCCAGTCTCGGGGGTTCTGTTCTAACATATGTTTGATCACCTCAAGTAGATTTTTGTTGGTAGATTCAGCCACACCACTACCCTGGGGGTAGTAGTTGCTAGAGAAATTCAGAGTGATCTTCCTTTCACAAGTCCATCTAAATAATTGCACAAAAGAAAATGTTAGACCATTGTCATAGACTATAGAAAATGGCATTCCAAATCTTGTGACTATGTTTTCTTCCAGGAATTTTATAACGACGTCTGTCGTGTTGTTTTTACATGGAATCACTTCAGACCACCGGGTGCAATAATCGGTAGCAATCAAAATGTACCGGTGGTTGGTAGATGAGTTGGGGTTGATTTCCATGATGAAGTCAAATGCCCATTGGGCTAACGGTCTAGCTTCAAAGACCGACTGCAAAGGCATAGCTGGGTTACACTCATGATGTGTCATTGTTTGGCAAGTATGGCATCTCCTGACATGAGTATAGACATCCTTAAAGATATAGGGCCAATAGTATACATCCTGGAGGATCTGATGGGAAGTGGCGTCAGCTGAGCCATGCCCGGTTCCAAACTTCCCATAAAATTCTTCAATCATTCTCGCAGCTTGGTCCCTATCAATACACCGAAGGTATACCCCTTCATAGTTCCTACTAAACAACGTTTCATTTTTTATCATGAAGTGTGCACTTTTTAGTCACAGGGCATGAAATTTGTTTCGAGGCAGCCCCTCCAAGCATCTATTGTTCAATATTAAGTATACCAGGTCAGTATACCATGGATCTTGAGTGATGGACTCCACTGTATAAGTTTGATATTCAATATCTGGAGTTCCTTCTGCCATCACCCTACATAGTCCCTAGCCTCAGACTATCTTCATGGGTTGCATTTCCAAATCATACTCTTGGAGGATGGCCATCCATTTCCCCTATCCTTCACCCAATTCACTCTGCAAGAGAAGAGACTTAACAGCCTGGTCCGAGATGATAGCGTGCACTTTGCTCCAGAGAATATAATGTTGGTATTTCTTCACGGCACAGATGAGAGAAAAGGCCTACTTTTCCAAAGGTGAATACTGGACTTTGACATTTTTGAAGGGGGAGCTAATAAAAGCTATTGGTCATTCTTCCCCTTTGACTTTCTATGTCAAAACTACTATGGCAGAATGCGGTGAGGCAAAGGAATATATGAAAAGGGAGCGAATAGTCCAAACTAGCTAAGACTGGTGCCTCCATAATCATTTGTTTAATCTGGGAAAATGCCCACTTTTCTTCATGACTCCACTCAATCTTTGTATCTTTCTTCATCATCTCATTGAGTGCTTTCACTATCTCGGCAAATCCAATGATGAACCACCAGACAAAATTGATCTTTCCAAAGAAAGATCTCATTTCCTTCTTGCTGTCGGGCATTTGTAGATTTAGCAATGCCTCAACTCTCTCAGGGTCAATAGATATACCATTCTCAAAGACAATATGCCCGAGAAGCTTCCCTTTAGTGACCCCGAATATGCATTTCTTAGGGTTGATGGATATTCCATACTGGCGACATCTCTCACAAATTTGGGTGAGGTGGGAGGAATGATCACGCCTGTCATAGGAAAAGATTGTCAAATCATCCATGTAGATGATTATGCACCGGTTTACTAGGCCTTCGAATGCAATGTCCATGGCCTTTTGAAATGTGGCCCTTGCGTTGATCAGGCCAAAGGGCATTCTTCGATATGCAAACATTCCCCACTTGGTGGTGAACGTCATTTCGTTTCTATCTTCATACTTAACCATGACTTGGTTATGCCCAGAGTACCCATCCAGGAAGGACATCATTTGTGATCCATTCACCATTTGCAATACCTCATCCAATGAGGGGAGAGGATGATTATCCTTCTTAGATGCCTTGTTCAAATTGCAAAAATCCATGCAAAGGCAGATCTCGTCGCTTTTCTTTCTCACAGGGATGAGGTTGGCAACCCAAGTAGTGTGCCGGATAGGAAATATAATCTAGGCTGACAACATTTTTTGAACCTCCTGATGGATTAGAGGCTCGATCAGTGGGTTTACCAGTCTTTGATTTTGTCAAAAGGGCTTAGAATCGGGTTTTAGTGGGATGGTATGGGTCATGATAGATGTGTCATAGGTTTTCAAATACTCATACCCCCACGCAACTAAATCAATGTATTCTTGGAGAACCACAAGAATCTTCTCCTTCTCCTCTGGGGAGCAGGAGATGCCAATGTGTACCAATGTTTCTTCACTAGCCTGGCTGATGTTAATTTTCTTGAATTTTCCTCCCTTAGAGGAGGATGATATATTTTCCCAGCCTCGAGGGTCTGAATCAAAGATACATTCTAGTGCTACCATCCCCTTAGGGATGGTGTTGGTTTGTAATTCTATGATCCCATCATCTTCTTCACCCTGCCCAGTATCTTTATGATCTCTTTCTTCCACTATCTGGTCCTTGAAGACACCAACATTGGCCATGAAGGCAAAAATATGTTGATCATCCTCAAAGACCTGAAAGTGGGTGACCTTGTCTGGAATGGACGGGGTGGGGACCATCTCAATGGAGAACTTCTAGGGCCAGGAGCCAGCTATTAGCTTGAGGGTGCTAGCACATACAACCAGGGCATCCAGAATGTAATTTCATTTCCAGGGAATGAGTTCAATGACAAAGGCATCAAAATATTCGATGAGGCTCCATGCTCGATTGCAGTATGCAGCCAGTCTTTTGTCATGACAAGTGTATTCACTCCAGACCTGCTTAATGATCAACTTTGAATCACCCAGTGCCCAGAGGAGGGTGATTCCTTTTCTTAGTGGAAATAGGAGTCCAAGGACCAAGGCCTCATACTCTGTGACATTGTTTGTGCAGTTGAACTACAGCCTATAAGATGCAAGGAAGGAATTCCCCCATGGGTTGATCAATTCCACTTTGGCCCCATAGCCCTATTTAGACTAGGATCCATCAAAATTAAGGGTCCACAAGTCGCTATTCGTTGTCTGGGGCTGGGAAGGCAAACTGGCCTCTGGATTACTTTTGGGAAGGTTGGGAGGAGTTTCCTCCATCTCTGATGTCGCGTGGGTGAGGTTTCCTTCCAGAGAAGCTTGTGGCTGGGATTCTTGGACCCACGGCACCATGGGAGTACCACTAGGATGATTTTTGGGTCTAGGAAAATCCACTTCGTGTTTCTTCTCCCGAAGAGCATTGATGTGATGAGTAGCAGTGGTAATGCAAGGTCCACACTCTAGTTCTGAATGTTTCTGATAATACACCCGGTACCAGGTACTAGACAAGAGTGTAGTGGGTGTTGATGTGATACCCTATGAGTTAACCTCACCCCTTAGTTTATCGTCCAGGTCCTGAATTCTTTGAGATACTATGGGATCCTCCTCGGGGGTGAAATCAAAGTTCAATATTTCTAAGGATTGTTACACCCCGGGGGAAGTCTCAGAGAAAAGGATTTCATTCAGCCTCCCAAATTTGGTGAGGGCCTATTTCATCCTAGGCTCACTTTCTACCCCAATCTAGTTAGATCGTCCCTCCCAGGGGAGCCAAAAGTGGGAAAAGTCAGTTGAGAAATACCCATTACGGGCCTTGGACCAATTCTAACTCAATAACATCCTGTAGGTCTCTGGGCTGTCCACCACTTGGATGTCGATTATGCTTTCTATCCGAGGGTCTTGGATGAGTTGAATCTGGATGTTCTTCAACTCACCTACCATTTTTATAGCCATTTTGTCCAGCTGGACTACTGCACCTTTGGATGGAGTGGGATGGATTCCGAGCTTCTGGCATATTGATAAGGGCATGATATTTTTTGAAGCACCAGAATCTACCAAGCAATTGTGTACGTTCTTCCCTTGTATGTTCAAACCTAGTAGGAAGGGAGGATCCTGAGTGTTTCCCTAGAAGATATCCATGTTAGCATCGTCAAAAGTGACAGTCTTGGGTTGGCGACTGATAGGTTATAGGTTTCCTAAGAGCTTCAGAAGAGACTTCCTCTACTCGGGATAGTTCAGCAAAACCTCCATCAAGGTCATGGAGGTGGTGGTTCATTCTAACACCTTTGTGATTTCAAACCTCCCCCAGGAATTGTTGGCTTCCCTCGGTTGGGTCCTTAGCTTGGTTAGAGCTAGATCCCTTCGGTGGGAAGGAGTGATCAATTGTGTTGTCGTGGGGAGGGGTATCTTTGGGAGGTGTGGGCGTGTAAACTGGTCCTTTACCAGCCTAACTCCAAGTGTTGTAAGGATTTCATGGGTTGGTGAAGGCATTAGCCTTAAAGAACAGAATAGATTCATTAAAGAACCCCTACAATTTGGGTTCTTCTTTGTCTTCCTTGTCTGCTCCAAAGAAGACGGTCTCATAGGTGAAGGTACCGTGAGTAGGCTCTTGCATAGGCATTTCTCGGGGAGTAGGATTAGTAGTTTTTTGTGTGTCCAGCTGGGAGATCATAATGACCTTCTCCAGTGTGGCACAGTTCACCTTAGAATAAGAGCCACTATCATGAAATCTACACCAGTTAGTCAGGGGTTGGATTTCTAAAACTAGCGTGAAATGGGTAGGTCTAGCACTGCCTTGAGCAATGATTTGGTTCAGAGGAGGACCTTCGGTGTTTGCATTGTTATTCCATTATTGTTGATTGGGCCAAGGCCCGTTGTTATAATTTCTTCCTCCAACATTGGTATTTCGTTGGCTAGAGAAGATATTCCCTCTCTGGGAATTGGGGTTGTGGGGTGCAAAAGACCTTGCCTTCAGCTGTCCCATGTCCACAGTCAGCGAGGACAATAATCGCTAGAGGGATTCAACCTTGGTGGATAGCTGGGTATTCGAGTCACAATATGATGGTTGTTGTGGTGAGTTCTTAGAGAAGGCAGCAGAAGCTACCAGAGTCGAGGATGACAATCCTCCAGCCACGAGTGACTAGAAGAAAGGTACTCCAGAAGGTTGTGTCGATGGTTTTTGCATTTTCTATGGCTAGTTCTAGGGAACAAATTCCAAACCTGGTGTTTTCTATGCTTGCGATGGGTATATGTATCAAGCCTGCTCATCTATAAGCGGTGGTGGGGATTCATGGCCATTATTGGGGAACCCATTTCTTGATTGGGGTTGTATCCCCCAGCGTAAGAAGTTCCACTGGGTATCATGTTAAAAGATGTGGTCTGTCCAATCCCCCCCGGAGCTTTGTTCAAACCGTGGGACAACTACAAGGCTAGGTTGTAAACCTTTTCCAGAGTATCCTGATCAGTGGGGGTGATAGTTCTCCATAGGAGAGTGGCAACAAAAGGGCCATCGTGTTAATGTATGTCTGGATGGTTACATCTGCGGATGGGATGAAGGGACCTGTGCACTGCTTCAAGGCGCGTTGGAACCAATGGTTAAATGTTGTAAGGGGTTCATTCGGTTCCTTCTTGATGGAGATGAACTACCTGTTGGACCATGTTGGGTCCACATGTATGCAAAAGACCAGCAAGAAGGCATCTTCCATGTCCTGCCAACTGTTGATGGAGTTGGTGGGAAGATTAAGGTACTAGTTTAGCTCATTCTATCCCAAGGACAGAGGGAACATCTAGGTCAAAATGTCTTGATGTTTGATCCAGTGTTAGTTCATGGCATCTTTGTATGCCTATAGATGTTCTTCTGCATTTCATGAGCCTAAATGCTTATATCAGGGGAAGATCTTTTTCGGGTGCGCAGGAAGATCGTTGGTTGCACCCGAAAACTGTCACATTGGGGACCCAGTGTTACCGAAGTATGCAGCCATCGGGGGTGTTGGATTTTGGCTAGACTGAGTGTTAGCCCCCAGGGTTTTTTGGGAGACTTGGGTATTCTAAGATGTAGTAGATCCCTAGACAATGTTGGCTGGCTTCACTTGTGGGGTCTGCTTATTTCGAGCAGGAGGCTCGAGTTCAACAAACCTACTGGGATTGGGAGTAGATCTAATGACTCTTTTGAATCGAGCAGGTGAAAATAATCCAATCCCACTAAAGGCTTTTCTCCTAAAACTATGGCTTGGGGAACCCTCAAGTGGTGTAAAATCTAAATCCTCAGAAGGGGACAAGCTCATGCCCTCTTTCTAGCGATAGTTTCTGTTGACGAGACATTTTTTACCGATCTGCCAATAGATTGTAAGTTATTACCAGGTACCGGGGTACTAGCCAACTTCTCCTATAAGGTTGTCTGGGGAATAAATTCTCTAGGCCTTCAAGCACATGAGAGTCAGGTCTCAATGGTGTGGGAGCTAAGTTGAGAGTGTGACTATTTTGTCTGGGGGGATAGCTAGTTTTCTTGGCTCATCTTCTCTGGCGATTTCATTAAGTTGGGGTTTCTTGCAAGCATTTGGATTATCAAAGAAACTTCAAAAGATACGCCAGGGTTAGAAGTATTCCATCTACTTATAGTTATGCTAATACATTTAAAATATTGACCATGCTCTAATATGCTACACTAAATACTGAATGCATACAGAACCATCAGTTCATACATATTCAATAGCGAGGGAAAAAGAAGGTTGTTAATCTACTTAAAACATAAGAGCAAGGGACATTAGAAACATACATCACAAAAGAGTATTAACTCAGAGATCAAAAGACCGACAACAACATTGCAAGAATCCTTCCTTCCTCATTAATGGGTTTTCCAGCGAGCACTAGTGCATACAATAATGGCTCCAAGGGAGCATCTATCTATTGAGAACTTATAAGAACTAAGGAGCATTGATCTCTGCACCTACAAGAAAATGAAATGCTGAAAATGCTATAGCTATGGACTTCAAAATCATCAATTCTGCCAACCTTTTGAATGAGGTTGGATTTATTATTTATACACAAAAGTTTTCCCTAAAACTAACCTAACTTAACTTTACACTCAATCATAAAATACATTTTTTGGTGGCCAGTACTACTAGCACCACGTTACAACAAACTCAAAGAGAGGAGAGGTATGACATGTCAGAAGATTAAGACAAGAAAAGAGGTATGGAAGAATCAGCCTTGAGAAGAGAGCCAGAGGGAGAATAGAAGAAATATGATCCCCTGGGAATCGAAGCTACATGCATAATCAATGTAAAAGTGGCTCACTCTCTCCGACGTGCTAGGTGTTATGCTGGAGCGGTGCCTTGCGAACACCACCTGTCAGAACCATCCCTTGAGTCGACGTGCCTTGTTAGGGTCACCTATTTTCTGACACCCTTATTAACTGCTTGATAATGACCAGTCAGCTCTAGGGAACCTAAATGTGGGCCATTGAAATGATACAAAACTCTTGGATCTAGGACTCTGAGATCCAGGAGCTTGCACTCAAAGAATAAAAAATGTTCACAATGTATCTTGCTGGTGAAAATGTTTGGGATCCAGAGAACCTTATTGCCCTTTACTATTTTTAAATGCTTCCAAAACTTATCTTATGCCTTCCTCATCTATATTCGTAATGCCGTCCCATTGGCCATGGATAGCCTCAAGCTTCTCTTCAACTTCTCCGGCCCCAATTAAAAATTCATCTACTATCTTTACGACATCATGTTATCGGAGCATCATCTTAGATAATCTTGATAACCTTCCTCCATCAAAATCCCCGGTAGACTGATATAGGGATTCCATGAACTCATCATACTTAGTGAGGACATAGGCCTTTGGGGTGCATATATCAGTGGTGAAGGGGTTGAATTGTGACACCCTTACCACAAATGCCTTGTATAGGCCCAAAGGATACTGGGTTAAAGTTACTTTCTCTTTTAGGGCCTTAAGCACTTGCTTGCATACCTCAATCTTGAGGCCAAGTTTGGAGTACTGGGCCCAGAGGGAGTCATATGATTCTTCCCCTAAAATCCCTACCTCTATGATGGCTTCTTCCCGGGCATTGAAGACCTCATCTAATCCGGCCTTCAATATTTTATACTTTTCTATGTCTTTCTCCCACAAGATAGCAGAGACATTCGCCTGACTAAGGAGATGACTGATCTGATAGAGATCTACGAGTGACACCACTAAAAATTACCTTACGATGACTATATTCTCAGTGATCCACCCATCCACAGCCTGGGCCTTCTTCTTCATGGCCCTTAGAGCATCCACATCACCCTATGCAAGAGGTAATCTAGAGGTAGAAGCTTCCAGGTGGATCTCGGCCAGGCGCTGTGTGAGTTCTGTCAGAAGTGCGAGGAGATTTGCATTGGTTTCTCTTTCCTCCAACTTCTAGATCTATTTATCATATCAGTCCTCCACTACCTTGGTGGCCTCCCTCAGCAGGTCCAACTTGCCCTGCTTATCTCTCCTCCCCAATGTTACCTCTGTGACAGTATAATCCTCGGACCCTACCGCTGCTGCATCTGCATCTGAGGGAGGTGTTACGATTGTCACAAATGTATTTCCTGCTGGACTAGTCTAGAGGGTATGGACTGTCTGGGCCTTCTTAGGCTTCTTGGGCTCTGCATTTCGGGCCATCATCTCAGCTAGGGAGAGTGGAATGCCTATTGTAACCATTGGGGCCTTTCTCTTTCTGGATTCCACCAGCCATTGGGGCGGTTGGGGCAGCTTTGCTATTAAGACCTGGGTATCGGGACTCCCTTCTGAATTTGGTGGTGCATTCCCAGTATCTTTAGTGTCATCGGGCTTATTTTCATTTTCCTATTCCAGCTCCTATTCCTTCTCTCTGGAGGCCTCAGTATCTTCCACCCTGTTGGCGTCCTCTTTCGTGATGTCCAAGGTTTCTCCTCAGCCGGTGTCAACATCACCTATGTCTTTAGGGATTTCCCCATCCTTTGCAGCATCGGGTGAATTGACATTTGTATCCTTGGGGGTTCTTCCCTCATCTTCCTATTGTTATTCTTCCTCAACATCATTCGTTGGGACATATTCCTCCATTGCAATGTCTTCCAAAGGTGGCAGAGGCATCTGGCCTAGGTTCAATGTCTGGGCTGCCGTGATGACCTCCCTGAATGTACTCCTAGGAATTTGGTCACCTAGAGTAATTGAAGGTATTTGGATCATGATGAATGGGGGTATGGTTGATACCATGGGTCCCATTTCTCTAGGCACCGGTTGCTCATCTATTATTTTCCTTGGTTCATCCTCAGTCTCTTGGACCGGTGTTTTCTCCCGCTTTGGCTCCTTTTGTATTTCTTCTCAGACTTCCTTCTCTGTGGCAGCTTCTTGCTCTGGGATTTCCTTCTCAGCTGGAATCTCCTCTTTTTCCTGAGTGGAAATCTCCTCCACCGTGTGATCTATATCCCCATATAGATTTATGAGCTCATCTGTCCCGAAGATATCATCAAAATTGTCATACAAGAGAGATGTATCTAAAATATTCTCAATTTCAAGGGAATCCAAACTGACATCTACTAGGGGCATGTTAGGCATACCGAGGCCTGCGTCCGTGCTTGCGGTGGGGTTCACCTTCTGCTTCTTCTTCCTTTGTAGTGGGGCCCCGACATCTAGAATACTTGTAGACTCTGCCTCAGTGAAAGTCTTCCTACTCATCAGTGTGGCCAATGACAGGGATCCTGTTGGGCGAGAAGATGCTACCGGAGTTGCGAGGATGCCCTGAGATAGTTGCATGCTTATTCTCTGGCTTGTAAGCCTTGATGCCTCCATTTACTCTTGTAATTTTTCCATTATGGGGAGCAAACCCCTTGGAGGTTCTTGGGTCAGGGTATCTTCTATCTCCTTCCCCTTTCTTATACTGGGTCCTGTAGCTCTGGAGGTCGAGGCAGACCTCTAAACAATTGGTCCTTTCCAGGTGCTACTTGGACACGCACGCGCAAAATACCTGTGGGTATTTTCTACAATGGGGTGACATACCTCATCAATCGTTAAATCTTCTGGGGTGGCCAAATCCACTAGAGGGAGATCCAATTAATTAACCCCTACTATTTGTACAATGGGTCCTCCAGCGGCCTGTCATCTGAAAAACCCTTCAGGAAACTCTGAAGGTCGAGTGCTTTCATCAAGCCTTTAGACATCCACGAGTGTTGGCGGGCCCGGAGATCAAAACTGTCCTGGCAATCTGCCCAAAAATCTTCAATATCTTCTTTGTGTGGCAGGGACACCCGGGGAAGCGCTAGTACTATCTTACCTAATGGATCAAAATTGCTTATGGTATGGTGGAATTCCACTAGTCCTAAACTCTTCAGTTTGTTGTCTGCCTCATTTTCTACAGCCAGACTAAAAGAATAGTTCCTGCAAGAGATTGGTAATGGAACATTGGTAACCTTCTTGAATATGAAGAGGGCATGCAGCTCCAGAATTTGTTTGTAGAACTCTAAAACAATAATTCTATCCCCGCAAAGATCTAGGAATCTTCATTCCCACTAGACCTGTGGTTAATGATCCAATGGTGTTAAGTGGTCGGGCCCATTCTCGAGAATGCCCATTGTCTATAGACCCTGAAAGGCAGGTCTCTGTTGGGCCAGTGCCCATAATACGTAAGATGTCACGTGGAACCTAGAGGTCTGGAGGACACTCTTCAACTATGTGTCCACATAGTTGGCGATGATGGCCACCCAATTAAAGGTCTGACTGCGGGTGGTGCTGTAGTAGAGGAAGTAATACATCCATACCAAGAAATACCAGGCATGGGGCTCTTCAAAGAGCCTGCATAGAAATATGATACCTTCTCGGATAGTTTCTTTGAAATCCTTGCGGGGGATCTCCAGCTTCATCTTTTTATAGTCCCTCCTTGGGGACTTCAACCAATGGGTGTTGAAATGTTGCCGGGAGAGAAGGGAAGCTCCTTCAAACTCTTGTAGTGATGTGGCCCGAGTGAGAACCACAGCTCCCTTGAATTTAGGGATCCCCAACCATGAAAAAAAAATTGTTGCGTCCAGATTGACGATAGTCACTAGATAGTGTAATGGCCAGGGATCGGTGAGCGGAAAAACCTGAGTGGAGGCATTGTAAATCATTTCAAGTTGGAGTATCATCTCTGGTGCTTACACCAAGCAGGGAAACTTGCAACTTTAATAATCCTGGAGGTGGTCAAGTATTTTTCCATGTCATCTTGGGTGGTCCTCTGTTGGTAGATTGCTTGGACCAAGCCTTGCATTTAAGCCCAAAGTTTGGGCTCTGTGTCTATTATATCTTGCAACTTAGAGTCCACCTTGGACCCTATGAGAGAACCCTCTTTCGGGTTCTTGGAAATTAGCAGCAGCTTGGCCAACATCTTTCAGCATTGGTTTTTGTAGCTACCCAGGTGGAGGTATTCTGGAGCTCTAGGCTATTAGGAGGAGTGATCACTTCAGACATTTTGATCAATCTATCTGCAGCCTGCAAGACCGGAGAACCGTCAATACATGATATGATAAGAATAATATTTTAAGGACTCCGGGAAGTTCACCACCATTTTGGACCTGCTCAAAAAAAAATGTTAGCATGCAATCAAAAATCCTAGAATGTTTAATGTTAACAAAGATCAGATCCTAACAAACACCCGGAGGCTCTGGGGAATTGGTTTAGGTGACAAAAATGGAGTGAAGACCTGGGGGCTTCTTAGCACCCAGAGTCCAGAAGAACTAGCGGTTGTCGATGTGACCAGTGGAGAGTCGTACTTGGCTGACATGGGTCGTCACGTGGCCACGCGATGGGTGGTGTAATGGCATTAATGGTGACAAGTAGGCTGACATGGGGGAAGTAAATGCCAGATGGGATGGGATTTGAATGCCCACTCATGGGAAATTAATCCTGCCATTAAGATGATATTACAGAGGAGAGAGAAAGCCACCATGGCTCAAACTAGCGAGGTGCCGAGTTTGAGCCGTGGCGGATACCTTTCTGACGAGCTCGATAATTGGTTTGGACATGATGGAGCACAACAAGCTCAAAATAGATGGAAGGATATACATAGAATAAACACTAAACATACTAGAGTCGAAGTGTTGCAAAGGCCAAAGCACAGCTTGCAAGCTGACCATGACAAAAGGACATATATATATATAAATGTATAGGAAGACTACAATATATACACAATATACAGAATCACTTACAACACTCTACAATAATGTAAAAAATATACACTAAACTACAACTGCACAGTGGTTGGACAACCCTCTGGCAGAGCCAACCCACCAATGGGAGGTGACAGAAAAGCCAGTGCAAAGACGCAGCGAAATGAAAAATAGAACCAAAAATGAAAACCAAACAAAAACAAGACAGAAAAGCAATAAACAAAATGAAAAACTAGAGAGGAGAGAGCTGAAGGCTTAGTTGGAAACATGAGGAATGCAGGAAATATGAGTATGGGAGGTTCTCTGCAACAAGTTAACCCTCGAATCCCCATGAACAAGCACTGCAAATCACTGTTTAATCAACCACTAAGTATAGGGAGAAAACGCTGCTTAAATCACCCTTAATCACCTTTGAATTTCTCTAATTGCTCTAAGTGTTTGATCATGGTAAATGTGAAAATGACAGGTAACTTCTATTTATACCCTTAAGGTAAAAATGTGTTGCTTTCTTCCCGCAAACTCTGGAACAAGAAAACCTCCAAACTCTGGGCCTAGGGATTCCATGCAGTCGCATCTTCTTGTGAAAGGAGACATGATGACAAAGAATCCCAAAGTCCGGGATCCAAACGGCTCAAAGAACAAACAAACTCTGGGATTCAGGTCCCAGAGACCAAAGAAGACAAAAACACAAGAGAAACAACCCTTGTGGAAGCAAAGCTCGGAGGGGAACGAAGGTAACAAAAGAAAACAAGGGAAAGAGCAAAAGTGAAAAGGGGGACCCAACATTTTGCTTACAAAATGTAGGGATAGGTATGCAGGGCATAACAGATTCTACCTGACAGTAAAATTGATCAAAGTGCACCTATACTTGATCAATTATCAACACTCACTGATGCCATCACATTACAAAATGTAGATGCAGACAAGGTAATTGAGGAACGTGCTGAGCAGAAGTGTCAATACAAGCTTACATAGAAAATTAGCCAAGAAGTGGCAGAACAAAAGGTAAAACTTTCTAAATTAGTTACTACAATAGAACCAATCTTATCAGAAGTAGTCAACTTAATTCATAATTTGTGCACATTAGAGACTTTCACTACCGAGCATAGTGAAAAGATAGCCAAAATTATTGAAGACATTAAGTCTAGTGCACAAGGTCTCACAACCAACAAAAATGAATTCAAGTTGCATTATGACAAGATTAAAGAAGAAAAAAGGTTGAGACTTGAACTTGAAAAAGAAAAAAATAGAATCTGAGATGAGGTAACCGAGCTTTAGGCTATGTTACTTTGAATTCTCACACTTCTATCAAAACATATGACTTCGGCAAAAGTATTGATTGCCACCCCAGAGATGTATGTTATAAAGAGCATATATGACATGCACGCCAGACTCACCCTGGAATTCATGACCTTAGAGAACCTCAAAGAGAAATGGGAGAAGATAATGGAAGACATTCAAAAATCCCATTCCCACATTTTTGACAAGTTGTAAGTATTACACATTTGTCATTATTTTCAAAAAAAGGGGGAAATGATATGATAAAGGGGGAAATGATAAAAAGGGATATATATATATATATATATATATATATAAAGGAAAACATATCAGTTGAAGAAACATGTACATACACTACACTGAGGCATGAAAATAGGGGAGCCATATTGACAAGGTAAACATTTTGGTGAATATACTGAACATTTCAGTTTTGTACATATCAGTTTTTGATACTAATGCCAAAGGGGGAGATTTATAATCATATTTTTTCATTGGTATAAAAAGGAAATAGTTTTTGAAGCATGGGTAACATGATCACCAAAAGACAATTTTATAGTGCAACCTGATACAAGAATTCACAGAGGTCACCAAAAATGTTAAGTGCACTATCACATACAGATAGTTTACAGTGTAAACCAACAACACAATTTACAGAGTAAACTGATAGATAGTTCAAAGACATCACCAAGAAAAGACTATAGAGAAACCTGAGCACTAGTATACTAAGAGATATTTTTTATTTCTGAGACATGTGGATCTGAGTTACACGTCATATAAAAAAATTGAGTTTTATAATTAGATTTAATGCTTATCTTTAAAACCATTTCTTGAGGGACAAGTAAAGCATATATAATTGTTTTAATCAGTCTAACTAATTGAAAGCATGCAAACTAGAAGATCAAGGTCAAGTTGTAAACCTTTGATCATAGAGTATTTATTGTAAAGATTGAAACCTAAAATAGGTCAATCCATTGTATAAATAGATGTAGAATTTAATCAGACATTGATGATTGTAGCTATAGAATACATCCAAAGGATCAGCGAGAGAGTTTCATGTAGAAGGACACAAAATATAGAATTCAGTTATGAAGAACAAGATTCAAGGCTACCAAGCATAATAGAGGTATTAATCAATCACTATAGGTGAGACACATACATTTTGAACTTAAAGGATCTATATTCAACAATTCAAGATTGCATACTATCAGGTCAATAAGTAATTTTGACTACTCTCTATCAATTGTAGAAAATAGAAGAAATCCTTTAAGAAGGTGGACTTAACCGTCTTTATGTAAATCTCTTAACTGAGTGCACACTTAACAGTGTTGCTAAATATATTAACAGAGTAGACCTTAACAAGTCTCAAATGTTACTCCTAATAGGGTAAGATCATC
Organism: Thuja plicata; assembly: GCA_018584345.1. Classification (NCBI taxonomy): domain Eukaryota; kingdom Viridiplantae; phylum Streptophyta; class Pinopsida; order Cupressales; family Cupressaceae; genus Thuja; species Thuja plicata. Next base: position 1,454,018 of record MU226025.1, read on the forward strand.
AGAAGTGAACACACTTGTAGCCTTAACCAACACCTTCCATTCTGAATATAGTGAAGCTTTGTGGGTTTCATCCCCACCGCATTTTTCACCTTCTAACAAAGGTTTTCTTTGTTACCAATTCTTGTGTCATGTGTACTTACATTTCATGAATATTTCTATGAATGTTTACATGCAATTAAGTTTATGTTTTCATATTACATGCATAAGATAGAAAAGCATCAATGGTAAGTAATACAAAGTAAAGATTACTAAAGGATAAAGAGATAAATGTTTTAAGGGTACTGATTCACCCCTCCCCTCTCAGTACACACCATTCCATTATTCCAACACATTCTAATCTACACATATTCATAAAACTTGCAACTACGCAATAGCTTCCAACATAACCTACAATGAGCCAAACAAGTGCACCCAAGACTTGTTGATTTTCTCTAAGAGAATAATGTGGGTGTGCTCTCCCAACACAAAATATAAGTATCACTTGATTAATGATGATAAATGATCTTAAATGCAAGACTGAATTAAGTGATATTGAATGACCTCAAGGACTAGTTATGTAGAACTAGCCTCAAGAATTCAATACAAATGCAAGAAGTAGGAATGAATCTAATGCAAGATCCTAATGAGTAATGAATGTAAAAATAATAACTACAAATGAGGTGCAACTACCATATTAAATGAAAACACCTACCAATCATGTTATTCATAAATCTCTAAATGAATGCAAGATAGCTTTAAGCACAATATAGTGTGATAACTCTAATATGAAAAAAATAATGATGATTTGCAAGGAGTGATGCGTCCTAGTTATATATTTTTGGAGGGCTTGGATGAGGTGGATCTCATGTGGCATCCACATAGATTCCACATGGAATAAAAGAGTGGTCATGCAAGAGGGATATTTTCTTACACGTGTGAGAAACTCTTGAAAATGATGGCTCAATGACAAGTGTAAAAGGTTGGGAGACCCAAAGTGAGTCACATGTTGAGAATCTCCCAAAGAGGAAAGGGGAGACAAGATGCAAGAGAAATGGCTTGGGATATTTTAGGCAACGGGAATGGAAAACTACCATAGGAGGAGTGCTCACATATGTGTGAGCACTATTAGGAGGTTAATTATTGTAGGAATTATAAAATTATTCTAATTAATCTAAGATTAATTAGACGAGTAGAGTTGGGGGGATAGTGATGGGTATAGATTATGAATCTAGGCTAGATTTAGGATTAACACAAATTAGAGTTAGATTAATTATGGCTTAGTAGAATATTAGAATGTGGAGGGAATAAATAAAATAAAATTTATTTAAAGGGGGATTTAATGGAGGGAATGTATTAAATAAAATTTAATACATTTAGGGGGACATGTATTTAAATTAAATTTAGATACCATAGAAGATGAACCAAATTTAATTAAATAGATAGGAGAATATAACAAATATAATTAGATCACTAAAATTAACTATAATGTTATGGGGGAATATTAATTAAAATTAATTTAATTAATTAGAGTGCTAAGGGACATTTTTAGATGTCTATATTTTGCCCCTCTTTTATGCAGCATTAGAGATGGTGTTGCATTAAAGAAAATAAAATAAGATGTCCCTGAGAGAAAAGTAATTCTAGAATTCATGCCAAAGCAGCGACGGTGGGAGATTATGCCCCCTCAAGAAAATAACGCTTGAAAAATAATTTTGTGGAATTTTCTCAAAAAAGGGAAGAAGGGAGGAAGAAGAATGAGGAGGAAGAGAAAAAAAAGAGGGGAAAATTAGCTAGTTTTGGGAGAGGCTTCCTTAGGGAGGGGGGTAGACCTAGGGTAGGTCGGGGACATGATTCCCCAATCAGGATGGGGGAATAGTGAATAAATAGGAGCCTCATTATGTAGATTGCAAGAATGCCAAATGAAACTAACTAATGCAACCTAACTACATGAGAGTTTTGGGATTGTATTGTGTTAATATCAGAGAGAAAACCCTAGTTTTATTTTGCAAGAGGAGGTATGCATCACATTCTAGACAACGTGGATGACATGGTTATTTTATGTGGACTAGAATATCAGACAAAGAAAGTAGATTTAAGAGCATAGATGTAGATCAACAATCATGGTGGAACTAATGTAGTGACACTCATGAGGAATCCATAGTACACCCAAGTCTTGATTAGGGACTTGGTGGAAGTGCATGATACTCTTACCCCAATAGGCATACATAATCGTAACTGTGTAACCAACATAAATGTAGTAAAGTACCCACAAGTAGATCATCTTGTAAATGACACGTATTCCAATATACACCATCCAAGATACACCAATATATTTAAGATCAAGAAAATTGTGAGTAGGGTCGACTAAAACATAATGATAAAATCAACAAAAAAGGCATCATGACCAAGCAATAATTCAATCCAAAGTTCTTTCCATGAATATAAGTGTGATGGAGGATTGATAAGCTGACTTTGAAAGGATGCATCTTGACAAGAAAACATTGATTGATGTTGAAACAGGAATTCACTAGAAATAGCTGTGAAATGAACAAGGAACTCATAAATTCAATCTTTGAATTGATTTGATAAAACTTGTGCAGTCAAAGTGTCTGGGAAAAGCTCAGTGTGATGGGGTGAATCTCAGTTTGATGGGAGAAAGCTCAATTTTATAGGAATATAATGGGTAGAATAACATGTGATTAGATGATGAAGGAGGAAATTGATTGGATAAAATGAGATTGGAGGATAAGATGGATTGAATAGGACTGAATAAATATAAATGGATTTGATTAGAAGATAAATGAATTTGATATGAAATGATTGGATGCATAGATAGAATGGATTGGGTCTCATGACAAAGGAGAACGAAGGCATGGTAAATGAAATTGGGATGGAGAGATTTTAGGGATGAAAGATAGAGAGATGGAATGGATGCTTTAAGGGATATGAGGGATTAAAATACAAGAAAGAGGTGGATGAGGATCCAAAGACCATGTTTCAAAGGAGTTAAAATATCCCACACTAAAGGTACAAAAAATGAAGGATTGGAAATATGGGGGATGAAAATGTATGAGATGAAAATATGGTGTGTAATGGATACTTATGGAGGAAATGAAGGCTTTCATTGTCCAAAGTATGCATGGATATTTTAATATTTTATTGCCTCTCATTTTGATCAAGAGAAAAGGTATTAAAGTGAAAGATAGATGGATAAGGGATATTAGATGGAGGGTATGAATGGAATAGGATAATATATAGTTATATGGAAGATATGGATGGAATAGGATAATCAACATCAAAGACCTAGGAAATGAGGATATAGTTATATAGGATTATGGATAATGGATGGTGTTGGTTCTATTCCTAGTTGTTGAAGTTTGCCCTAAAATTTTGTTGTCCTCCTGTCAAATTTTTATCCAAAATCTGAAAATTTGTCCAAATTTGAAGAGGCCCTGTGAAAATCTTATGTTCTTAGGTCAAAATCCAAAGGAATAGTGAAAAATCCTAAGTCCTAAGCTTTCTTCTATGCAAAAATGCAAAAAGCCCTAAATTGTCAATCGAGTTTCTATTTTTGCATTACCTTTTTAAAAACCTTAAGTTATGAAAGGGTCATGTGCCTTTTAAGTGTTCACCTAGTCACTTAATCCTAAAATAATATTCCATTTCATTGCAAGACTTGGCGATTAACTTTAGTCGGGATATCTTTGAAAAGGAAAGAATATACCTTATAAGTCATGAGACTTAGCGATAAGCCATTGTCACGAAGTCTCCCAATGGAGAAATTATGATCTAGCGACATGGAGACAAAGGTTATTTCATGGTGTCACGCAATATACCTTGTAGTCAGTAAAATATCATGAGACTTAGCGATTCCTTCAGTCGTAGAGTCTCCAGATCAGAACACAGTTAATGATGAGTTAAAAGGCTTCAGTCACCATGTCTCTAGATAAAAGGTGAGTTAAGTAAAAATTTCAGAGACTTGGCGACAGACTACAAATTAAAATGAAATATATGGTGGTCGGGTAGTCACTGGTCAAAATTGATAAGTCAGCATCCTTTCAGCGACTTGGAGACAAACAAGTAAAGATGAGGCACGTGTCCAAAATGAATAAAGCAAAAAGCATCAGTCGCGTTGTCTTTGAATGGAAAAATATTATCTGGCAATTAAGAGACTAAAATATGTAAAGGTATATATTTTACTATGGTCATGTAGTCTCCAGATGTTTTAGGGTTTCAAGAATGTATTCAACGACTTGACAGAGGTGTCAGATGCAGAATAAGATAAGATCAACGGTAGTCGCTGAGTCTCTATAAAATTAGCATAGAGTAAAAATGTTCTCACGACATTGAGATTAAGCTTTAGTCACGTAGTCTCCAAATTGAATTTAAAATGATAAAATAAAGTTTCATAGGCTTTGTCACTAAGTCTCCAAAGGAAATATTAAAGAGCAATTTTATTCAGTGATTAAGCGACTAAGGGTTGTCGCGAGGTCTCGTAAAAGAAAATAAGCATTCAGAGACTTAGCACTCAGAGCTTAATAGATAGAAAAGTAACCGTAGTCGTGGGGTCTCTAAATAAAATTAGAGTTATGCTATTCTTCTAGTGACTTGGATTCTTTTAGTCATGTGATCGCTAGGAGTAAACCACAGTTAAGCCAAGGTAAAGGGAATCATGCAGTCGCCAGATCTCCAGAAGAAATTAGAGTTAAGAGATTTGATCAGCGGCAAGGAAACAATGCATAGTCGCTAGGTCACCAGATATGAAGAGTGATAGTTATGATGAGAAAAAAGTAAATGGCATTTGCTGACATGACAATATGGAGATTTATCATCAAATAGGAATGCAAATGATTAATGACTATGTGAAAAAGGTAGTTGAGATGTCCGATAAAGAGCCAATCATATCAAATGTGATTCTGTTCGAGTTTTATAAGGGTTTTTTTTTAAATGTACTCATTTGAATTTGATTTCCTGTCACATTCATGAGCTATGGCTAGGAATTCAATTAATACCACAACATGTAAACTTGAAGGCAGAAGTGATTGATTCCTCAATAATGAGCTGAGTACTTTGTGAAATTACCATAAAAGGATGATCTTAGGTTTATTTTAATTCATCATGCATCTTGAATTTTAGAATGGGAAGTTTGCTAGGTTTTCTGTGTTTAAGAAGAAAGAATTGTTAATTCAGTAAAGTTCTTATCAATTTCAAGGTGATTATTCAGTTTTTAGAGTTCTTGAATTATCTTCAGTGCACAGAGAAGGGTAAGGTGTTCTGGGAGAAGATTTGTTCCAATATCAGTGAAAAAGAAGTGGAGAACAGAACAGGTTGAGTAAAGTAGTTAGTGTGGCATCTACCAGTGGGAAGAGTGATGATATGGATGAAGAAGCTAAGGGAAAGAGGAACTTATCTAATGAGTTCTTGAAGCTACTACCTAGATTGACACAAAATAAGAGGACAAATGCAAACATATTGATAGATGAGTACTTCGATATCAGAGATGCTAGGACACCAGTGTCTAAAGGTTTTTCTCTATACAATTACTTTTATAAGAATGCTGATAAGTCCATACTAGTATCAAACCCTTGGACCAGTGGTTTGGCTAGGTTACTAGTTCCTGATGTTTTCGTAGATGTAGACTTGTTTTTAGGTCTAGCAAACCACTATGACCCCTTATCAAAGACAATTAAAAAGAGTGATGGTGCTGCATTATTAACTTTGAATAGGAATTCTTTTATGCAAGCCTTTGGCTTGTATAGTACCATGTCTACTCAAATTAACCTCAAAAAACAAGAGGAAAGATATAGGTTGCAGCCTGGGGTTTCTAGGGATCAATTACAGAAATATATCCTTAAAGAGGTAAAGAATCACCTTGCCCCCATTCCAGGATCCACTGTGCCCTATTCCTATAAAGACCTAATTTTTTATATCAAATACATTGTATATGCTTTATATAGAGTATTGGGTATAGATGGAGGTAGTGAGAAGATTGGTGCTGCAATTTTGATGAAGGTTTTAGATCTACAAGATGTGCATTCCAGCACCAGCTATGACTATATTCAATATATCATTAACAGGATGCATTAAGGGTTTGTGGCCATACAGAATGAGGATAAAGAGCCCAAATTCTTAAACTATTCTATTTTGATGCATCTTTTATTGCATTTTAATTATGGCATCATGGATGTGAATAAATTAAACCCCCAAATAATTTATTGTAACCGCCCTAATCCAATCCAATTTTAGATTAAGATATGGAATTTCACTGCCAAGGACTGTGATTTCTGTGGATTTGAGAACTGGATTATTTACCCTTTGATGCAGAGCTTAGGTGTCAACAAAACTAGACTTCCAGTGAAGGTGTTACAACTTCTGAGACCATGTGAGTATGTTGACAAGTGGGAAGGTGACCAAAATTAGGGAGACTTCTATTTAGAGGAGAATTTCACTATGATTAGAGTGTATGGATGCACACATCCTCCCCATGTCCTACCATATCATGTACCATCAAGAGTTTCTGCAATGGAATTTATTTGGAAACTTATGTTAACTGATAATGAACACTTTGCACCACATAGGAAGGGGACATTAACCCCTAGCAAGTTCAAGATCTTTCAATTTATGATTGGCAAAAGTGCCATTGATTTAGTAAGTAAATGGCTAGAAAGTTGTAAGATGGGAGAAACACTATATAGATATATCGATCTAGAGGGATTCATTACAGGAGCTAAGAAACTCCTAACTCCTACCATACCAAATACATATGTGCATGGTGATTGTGTGGAGGAGGATGCAACTAGGAATATAATTGATGAAGGAGAAGTGAGGATAAGAACAGATAAAATTCAAGAGCTGTTGAATTTAGAAAATAGATAAAAAGAAAAGGAGTAGAATTTGGAGGATTTTACCTTGATTTGCCATATTTTGATAAAATCAAAGCTATGCTGGATAACTTTTACACACTCTGTGAATAGTTGGAAAGATTCCTAGATGTAAGAAAGGAAGGAAAAGAACCTGAATATTCAGAGTCTGAATATGAAGATGTGAGTGAAGAAGAATATGTTAGTCCACCTCATGTGGATCAACCACAACAAAATGTTGTAGAAGTAGTTCAGGCACAAGGAGAAGAGGGACATGTTATAGACTTGACTGAAGTTTCTCAGCCTGATAATATAAATGAGCCTACTTTCAAGAGGCAAAAAGTTGATCTTGGTCAGACATCTCATGCTAAGACTTACATAAGAAAGGAGAGAAAAAAGGATAGAGTAAGTTCTCTTATTCCTAGTAACAGAGTATATGATCATAATTTGAGAAAGGAAATTAGGAAAGGAAAGAAATTACAGCAAGAGGTAGAAGAAGACATTGAATTGCCTCTAAAAACATGTATTGATGAAAGATTGCTCCACCATCAGCAGTTTTTAAGTGATGATAACTTCATAAAGACTGATGAATTTAAAGGTTTTCTTAGGTGGAAGAAGCAGAGGCAAGTATCTGAACAGTTGAGAATAGCTAGTGAAGAAGCAGTGACAAACGAGGCTCTCTTAGCTCTACAAACACATGATCCTGAAACTGAGGATATTACTCCTGAAGAAGCCAGAAAATTAGTATTGGAAAGTGGCATGTTGCTTGCTGAGGGCTGGGATTTAGCCTCAGAATTTATAATAGACCAAATAAGAAAGCAACCAGACCTAAAAATGACAAATGAGATCCAAATTGGTGATCTAATCAAGGGATTCAGATATATTCCAAATTCCCAAGAATTTTCTATGTGGAGTCTATGCCCTAAAGACCAGAAGACTCAATTGTTGAATATTCAGGAGAGCATGGTGGGAAACCAAATGGTATGGTCAGTACAGAACATAGGTGATTTGGAGATTTCCCAAATAATGACACACTAGGTACACTTGAATGAAGATAAGACAAAGCAATTGTCTGTAAAGTGTGAAGCTTTGGTAGAAGGGGTCAGTGCCCTGGCTAAGGATAGAGAATTATGCCACATCAAGATTCATGAACAAGATAGGGTAATTGCTAAACTGACCAAACAATTTCTAGAAAAGCCAGAAGTTGTATATGTACCCTCAGAGTAGCCTTCACATATAGAAGAAAAGGTTGAAATAAAGGAGAAGAAAAAATAGAGGATGTGGCTAAAAGTGATAATAAGATTGCTATAAATGCATTGATGAATATACTTTAGCATAGGATTGATATCCTAAAAGATAAAATAGATATAATCCTAAATGCTTATAATAAGTTACCCACTTTGCATGCTGAAGTGACAGGGTATATCTCTACTTTAAACCCTTATTTTGTAACATGGTCTTCCATGATACAACTATTTGAGAGGTTGGCTTCTTTATAGCCACATAGGCCAGATCTACCAGAGATTGTGACAGAGGTGGAAAATGAAATCAAGAAAATAAACATGAATTTACCTTTCTTGAAAGGTAATTTAAATCAGATAGAGGCAAAGATGAGCTTGTTTGGACCAAGCATCAATAGATTTATTCCTCCACTTAAGGGAGAAGATGATCAGATTAAGGCCTTGGGGGCCTGGAAAAGTGAATTTTATAGCAGACTTCCTAGTAAAGAGGCATTTATCACAGATTCTAATCTTCATATGGAAGGTTTCACTAAGATTTTGGATGAGGCTTTTAAAGAAGAGACTAACATCAATAAATTCTTAGTGGATGTCAAAGGCATAACTGATGTCAGATGGGAAAGATAGAAAACACAACTGCAGAGTATCCATAACTTTGATTGGCCTGCAGAGGAGGATGTGACAGCATGGGATTTGAAGACAAAACCGAAGAAAAAGAAGGCTGCTAAAATAGAAGAAGATGTCCTGGAAGAAGAATAGAAAGGAACACTTGGCACCTGATCATTGAGCACATGGAGGTTAGTAACCAAAAAGAAAAAGTGTAGGTTATCCTGAAATGGTGGTCACTTGGTCTCAATACAAATATCAGATACTTTCCTAAACACAATCAGACAAAGGCTCCAAAATTCATGTGAAGACAAAAGAAGATCAGACTTCATCCTTTATTCTTGTCTTCCCACCGCTTGAAAGTTCTTGTTTTTTGTCTTATCTATGTTTTTTAGGGTTAGGTTCCTTAAACTATCTGAAGCTTGTTGCATCCTTTCCTTAAGGATTCCAAGGTGGTTTAAGACCTATATATAGATCAAATGTAATACTTTTGAAAAGAGATGAAATATATTGGCAAGCCAGACTTCTAGATTTCAGTCTGTGTTTTTTCAAGCTCTTGGCCTTGATATTTACTGAAGTGGAAATTTATGAATAAAATACAATACATCTTTATTCTATATTTTTATTGTCTCTTTATTTATTGTGTGTACTCTTTTATGTTTAATTTGTAAGGAATGTTAAACATATTGGCTATAAGGTATCTATCTAGTTATTTGCAAGTTTCTTCTAAGGGGAGAATTAAACTTTGTGAATAGTTTCAAAGAGTACAGCAGTAATTGAGGATTTGATATAACATTGTGGGAGTGATACGGTAATTTTTAAGGCACTTTACCTAAGTTGTAAGTAGGTTGTAAGTCATCCTACAGTATTCTTATTTGTTTATCTCTGTTGATTTATATCTTTTGACTCTATAGCCCAAGGATAAGCAATGGTCTAGAACTTGTTTGGTGATCCATCATCATCCAAAATATTAAAAACTATTCAAAATCAATTACCTTCAGAGCATATGTTTAAAATAAATTGTACTCATAGAGTTTACAGTTGGAGTTTGTTGATTTCTTAAAGAGAAAATAAAATAGGTTATTCCTCCTAAATTCATAAGAATTGTAAAAGGAAAGAAAGATGAGATTCCTTATTATGTTGTTCTCTTTCATCATCAAGATAATGATTTGGATTGTTAAGCTCTTCCTCAGAATAATCATAGTTATTTGAATTTTCATCTATGTATCCATATAAGAATAGAGCATTTAGCACATAAGCAAAATCCACTCTAAAGATACTATCAAGTCAGTAATTAATCATAGATAAAACCTGCCTGAGTCAGTGGATCTCAAAAAAGAAGGAGGTGATAATAGGTATCCCTAGTGTTATCAAAATACCTCATCAATTAGAGTTTTCTCTTGCTTGAGTCAGAGTTTCAAAGGCATTGCGAGTCATAAGGTTATTCAATTATTCAAGCATTTTAGAGGCCTTACAAGAAAAAACCCTAACAGATGGCGGATACTGATAGGATATCAAGATCAAATATAGGAAAAGTGGATGAAAAGAGATGGAATAATGTATAGTGGATGGATAATGAGTAAGGATATGGAAGGCTCATATGGATGGATGGAATGAATAAGATAGTCAAGATCAAAGATAGGAAAAGAGGATGATAGTCTTAGATAGGATGATGGATGGTGGATAGGAAATGTGGAAGATATGTATGGTCGCATAGTATGATTAGATCTTTCCCCTAGGTGTAGAATGCAAGGGGATGAGGACAAGTGAGTGGATATATAAGGGGATTTAATTCAATGTATATGTGATGGGAGGATGGTAGAAGGACTCTAGAATCTAGTTCCATGGATTGTATTCCTTGATAGTTTTTTTTGGTTATAATGTATCAAGGAATTCTTAATATATGCTCATAGATGTTGGTAGAATGGTGGGAGGGGAGATGAAATGGATGGGGGTGGAGGGGGATAAGGGTTTATAGTTAGGGTTTGATTAATGGGATGGAAGGATGGGGAAGGATTTTTGGATAATTGATGGGAGGTTGAAATAATTTTGAATAAATGGATGGAGTAGTTGGAAAGATCATCATTGGCACACACCTCAAAGGGTGGTGGAGTTGTGGATGAGAGGATGGAGTATGAAATGTGGATTTTTGGATGTAAGGACCCAAGATAGGTGAGGGAGATGATGGACTAAGGATAGTGGATTTTGGTACATAAGAGCCCAAAATGGATTTGGAAGATGGAATATTGGAGGACTTATGAGTGGAGAAAGCTTTTGGATTAGCAAGGTTGGATGCCAATTTTAATTTTTCTTTGAGATGCATTACTTCAATGAGTAGCTTTGGAATCCACATGATTTTGAATTTTTCTTTATGGGCCTTTATGTCCTTTTGAATTTTTATTTCTTTTGGATCATTTTTTTTTTCTTAAGCATGTCTTTTAGATGGGACATATCGATCCTTGGATTTTTGTGGATTTTGGCTTTATAAATTTTAGCTTTGGCATCCAGATTGTTTCCATTAGAAATGGTATGGGTGCATGAGGATAGATGGTTTGGAGAGTTTACGCATGGAATAATGGAGGATGAATGTTGGAATAAATTCAAGGATGTGTTCCTTTGTTGATCTTTCTTGGGGATTGTAGGTGACGGAGTGGTGGACTTAGATATGGTGGATGAATGTATGTACTATTAGTAATAACTGAGAGGGGGGGTGAATCAGTGGCCTCAAAAATTTATCCTTCAAACATTAACCACCAATCAAATAAACCTTAGATTATTAAGTCCCTACAAGATGCATGCCATGAAATACTTATAATGAATAACTGACTGTCGGTTTTCCTTGTCTATCCTTATTCTCCTTGATTATAGATAAGCAGTATAACTATTTACCGAAACTCAGTAAATAAGTAAGTATACCGATCAATCCAGTGTTAACTATGTCAGATACAAAACAATAAAGAAATGAATCATACACACATAACACATGAATTTTTAACGTGGAAACCCTATTAAGGGAAAAACCACTGGGACCAGTACCCCAAATTTTCACTATTCTCAAGTGAGCCCTGTTAGGAGCCAAACCTGTTAAAGGTTACAAACACACTGTTAAGTGTGACCTTGTTATAGGATTTTATACATAGAGGTTGTCACTTAGTATCAGGCATCTATTGCTACCATCCTTTAATAAGCCTCCTTCTTATACTGTCAATAGGTATCGGGAAAATCCAATGCTACTTTCATGAATTAACCTTTTTGGCACTCCTTGGGATGTACCTCAATATATAGAAGACTATTAAGTCCTGCTTTGTTAAGAGACTTGATGCTTCAATGGTTAAACTAAAACACTATGACCTATTTCTAATGCAACTTTGAATTGCAGATTTTCAGATTTATTTAACTACATTACCTCTCTGATCAATGTATCACTTCAATTCTTTGTGCTCCACACTTTCTACTTTGTGATGTTGTGCTTCAATGGTCGTCAGTGTCTGCAGAATTATTTAGCTCTCCTTTAGCTTGATTGATCAAGACTGTATGAAGTTCTTCTTCATCAATTTCTCTTCATCATCCTCTTTTCATTCACTTCCCTTAATCCCCTTTCCGTGAATGTGATGATACAAAAATGATTTAAGATTGTCTCTTATATAGACATGATTTTCACTGTTTCTTGATTCTTGATTCTTGGTGTGAAAAATAATCCAGCCAATTTGATTTAAAGCATAACTCCTAATTTATCTTGTAGTTATCTTATTTCCAACAATACAAATCTTCTTTAAATCAATTACTTAACTCTGGTTGAATAAATCAAAGAAAACAACTAGTTAAGTCTATCTTTAGCTCTTGCCAGCTAGATATTTTGTCATTTTCTGAACTCTCTATTCCGTCACTAAATTCTTCAGTTAGTTGTTGGTGACAACTGACAGTTCTGTCGGCATGACTCCAGTTAGCTTAGGGATCTCCATCCGTTGGGCATAATTAGATTTTTACTTGTTGGGCAACTCTATTTTCAGCTCATCGGGCATCCTGTGGTTTTGCTTCGTCGGGAAACACTGTCTTCTTCTTGTCGAGTATCACTGTGACTTTTCCTCTTTACCTTTACTGATGGTGTGCACTCCATCAGTTTTGTCTGTCACTTAGTGAATACTTGGTTTTTATGCATTGCTGAAAGCATAACCTTTGTTCTATTGATTCTCTGAAGTCTTTGGCATTATGTACATGACCATATAGATGATATCAAGTTGACATCAATGAAAAAATAAACCATTAACTGATTGAATTCTTTGCATTATCTTCAACTTAACATTATCAAATATTTAATTAGTTACATGTCATCAATCTCTCCATTTGGCATTGATGGAAACATACTGTATTATCACACTATACTATTTCTAATACAATAGTTGAGATTCATCAAACTACCAATCCTTTTGTTTGAGAACCGATAAATGTCTGAACTCTGGTAAGCTCTATTTTAGCTTAGATTTGATTCTTGCAGCTCTTTGTTTTCTAATGTTTTGAGTCCTCTTCTTGTATCAATTTCTCTCCTGTGATTGTTCTCTCTCTTTGATGTCTTTTTCTCTTGTCAGCAACTCTCCCTTTGTATAATCATCTTTCATACAAATTGCTCTCCCTTAGGATATAATCTCTCCCTGTTGGATTAATCTGATAATGGTATTTTTTATAAGAATGTGATAATGTGGATAATCTCTCTCCCTTTGACAGCAATGCCAAACAAATATTTTACAGATATATGACATTCATGTCAAGCAATCATTTTTATCCTATCTATAATATATTCCTTGAATTTCCCTTATCCATCAGCAATACAACAATATGCTCTGGTTCTCGGCTCTGATATATACCTATCTGTATATAGATGTATCTTTGAAGTTCATCTTTTTGCTTGCATCAACTTGATTGATATTCTGATAATATGTAGGCTGATGTAGCCTTCAGTCATATTGCTGACTAGGAGACAAGGGTTTGACCCCTAGTCTCTTTCTCAAGAACTCAAATGTATCCTTGGGCAGTGACTTGGTGAATATATCAGCCAATTTTTCTTTTGATTGCACATACTCAAGTATCACCTCCTTTTCTTGAACTTGTTCTCTCAAATAATGATACTTGATGGCAATGTGTTTAGTCTTGGAATGCATGACTGGATTCTTGG
>MU226025.1:1467920-1479809 GCA_018584345.1 Thuja plicata
TGGCAATGTGTTTAGTCTTGGAATGCATGACTGGATTCTTGGAAATGTTTATTGCACTGGTGTTATCACAATAAATAATTATTGGTTCTAAGATCTTCATATTCATACCTTCCAGTAACTGTTTGATTCATGCAATATTTGAGCAATTTACAGTAGCAGTAACATATTCTGCTTCTGCATTGGACTAAGAGATGCATCCTTGCTTCTTTCTAATCCATGTGACAATTCTATCACCCATAAAGAATGCTCCTCTAGTTGTGCTCTTCTGATCATCAATATTTCTAGCCCAATCAGCGTCGGTAAACACCTTTAGTTCAAATTTTCCTTCTCTTCTATACCATAAGCCAAATTTATCAGTGTTATTTAGATATCTTAGAATTATTTTCACAATATTCATATGTGATTCCCTGGGGTTAACAGAAAATCTAGCAATAAATCCTATTGCATGTGCAATATCTGGTCTAGTGTGTACAACATACATGATTTTTCCAATCATTGATCTGTACAAAGTATGATTTACCTCTATTGTCTTGTCCTCCTTTGTTAATTTACATCCAGTAGCCATTGGTGTTCCAACTAGTTTAGAATCTTCCATCTTGAATATTTCCAGGACCTCTTTGATGTATTTGGACTGTCTAGTGAAAATACCTTCACTTTGTTGAATGATATGTAGACCAAGAAAGAACTTGATCTCTCCAAACATAGACATCTCAAACTCTTTTCTCATCTCATTAGAAAATTATTTGCATAGCATATCATTTCCTCTTGGAAATATGATGTCATCAACAAATATTTTAGCAATCAAAGTGTTAGCATCAGTATCTTCCTTCAAATAAAGATAACTATTTTCACTAGTCCTTACAAATCCAATACTTATTAGATAGGAATGAAGTCATTCATACCAGGATCTAGGAGCTTGTTTCAATCCATACAAGGCTTTGTGAAAACTACATACCATGTTTCTCTTGTCTAGATCATCAAACCCTTCTGGTTGCTCAATGTATACCTCTTCTTCAAGTACTCCATTTAGAAATGTTGACTTGACATCCATTTGATATACTTTGAATCCATTGAATGCAGCATAAGCAAGAAATATTCTTACTTCTTCTATCCAAGAAATGGGTGCAAAGGTCTCTCCATAGTCTATACCCTCTTCTTGTGCATACCCCTTGCATACTAGTCTTGCTTTGTTTCTTGTGACTTCTCCATTCTCATTCAGCTTATTCCTGAATATCCATTTTGTACCAATGACATTCTTGTCATCTGTTCTTGGCACAAGTGACCATGTCTTGTTCTTCTAAATCTGTTAAATCTCATCATTCATAGCACTTATCCGTTCCTCATTATCTAGTGCAGCATTGACAGATTTTGGCTCAAACTCACAAATTAAATAATTTGAGTCTAAAGACTTACTTCTTATTCTTGTACCAACTTTCTTATCTCCTATGATCTGGATCTTTGGATGGTTCCTTCTTACATATCTTGCAAGTATAGGTACATCTCTTTGCATATCATCTTGATCATTATTTTGATCTTCATTTTGTTCTTCATCACCTTGCACATTATTCTTATTATTATCCTGACTGTCGGTAATAGTAGTCTGACCATCGGTTGCAACATTCTATTGTTTTGGAATTAAGCACTATTTCTCAGGCAGAGTTTTGAGTTCTTCATAGTATACAAACTTGTTGTAGTCATTTGGTTCTTTTGTGCTTTCCAGCTCATTCTTTTCTACAAATTCATCTATATTTACATTTTCACTTTCAACAATTTTGTTAGAAGCCTTGATGAGACATTTATAATCTTTGCTTTTGGTGGAATACCCTAGAAAAATACCTTAATCACTCTTGGCATCAAGCTTTCCATTTCTATCATCCTTTAAGACATAACATTGACTACCAAAGATATTGAAGTAACTTACATTTGGTGTTTTACCATACCATAGCTCATAAGGTGTCTTCTTTGTGTCCTTTAATTGTACTCTGTTAAGTGTGTAGATAGAAGTATTGATAGCTTCCCTCTAGAAAATTTGGGTGATGCCTTTCTCTATCATAAGTGTTCTAGCACAATCAACTATTGATCTATTCCTTCTCTCAGCAATCCCATTTTGTTGTGATGTTCTTAGTGCAGAAACCTATCTTTTTATACCATGCTCATTACAGAAATTAGTGAATTCATCTGATATATATTCTCCTCCTCTATCTGATCTCAAACATTTCAGATCCTTACCACTTTATTTCTCTACCATAGCCTTATACCATTTAAACATCTTGAATGCTTCATATTTATCTTTAAGAAACATAACTGTCATCATTCTAGAGTAATCATCAACAAAGAGAATAAAATATATATCTCCATAATAACTATTTGTCCTCATTGGTCCACATAAATCAATATGGACTAATTGTAGAATGTCATCAGATGTATGGTTTTTTCTTTAGAAACTAGACTTAGTCATTTACCTTTTTGACAATTCTTGCACATGATGTTGTCTGGCTTTGTCATCGTCGGTAAGCCTCTTACATTTCTCCTTCTGCTTATTTTCATCGTGTTTTAAAAATTCACATGACACAATATTTTGTGCCACAATCATATGTCTTCATTTCTAGTCATTAAGCAAGTGGTGTTAGTATCATTTAGATAGAATAAGTTACCTTTAGTCTGTTCACCGGTACCAATCAGTTTTCCTGATTCATTGAAGATCTTTTCCTTCTTATTCTCAAATGCTACTCTGTGTCCTGAATTATTCAGCTGAGAAACACTCAACAAATTATAATTCAATCCTTTTACCCAATAAGTATTTTCACATTTAATCAGGTTATTCAGCATTATTGTTCCTTTACCTTCAACTGGACAAGGTGTATCATTACCCATTCTTACTGTACCACCATTATAATACTCAAAAGTGTTAAACTTTTCTTTGTCACCAATCATGTCGTGAGTGCAGCCACTATCTATAATCCAAATTTCATTCTTGATAACCTTAGATATGAGTGCACTTTCTACATACCTTTCATCTTCATCTGAGTCATCCTTCATAGCTACAAATACCACCTCGATGTATTCATCAGGTTCGGTGTCAGTATTTTCATCTTTGCAAGGAGCTAGGTAGCTAGCCTTCTTGCATTTTTCCTTGTATTCTTGGGTATCTCTTCTTTCAGATTGTTGGTAACCTCTATAATCTTTGTTATCACCTCTGTTAGATTTCTTCTCAAAAGATCTGTCATTACTCTTGTCATCTTTTCTTCTGTTAGGACATCTTGTAGAAAAGTTTCCAATCTCTTTACAATTAAAACATACAAGTGGTAACTTGCCTTTGTATTTACCTTTGCCTCTCTACATTCTTCTTTCCATAAGTGTTTCTATTTCATCTAGATCTTCTTCTTCACTTTCAATTTCACTATCTCTTCTAGATGTGTGTCTATGACTTGATTTTCTTATTCTCATAGAAGACTTAAATGCAGACTCTAACTTTAATAAGACACTATTGTCAAAGTTATTCATCTCAATTGAAATTAGTCTACCAATTAAACTATCAAGAGTAACTGTATTGTTTGCTACTGCTCTCATTTCTTGAATGGCAGAAACTCTAATAGCATATACAAGTAGTAAGGTTCTTAAGAGGTTACTTACCACTATCTCTTCTTCTAGTACACCTCCAACTCCTCGTATAGCATTGACTACTTATTTTATTCTTATGTTGTATTGTGCGATGTTTTCTCCTTCTTTCATTCTGAGATCATCAAATTTTCCTCTAAGGCTTTATGCCTTGGCTCTCAGAACATTTATATCACCTCCATGTACAAGCTTCAGTTTGTCCCACATCTTTTTTGCAATTTTGCAATCCTTGACATCTTGAAATTTAGCATCAGAGAGTGAGGAAGAAATCTCTATAACAATGCAATTGTGTTCATGCTTCTCTCTCAATTGATCTAGTGTCAATACTCCTGTAGGAAACACATATTCAGTAGCTAGGAATTGAGTAACATCATTACCAATACCTGATAAGTGGAGTCTTATCCTTCCATGAAGCAAATTTGTCTTTGTTCAACTTGGGCACATCTCGTCTCTTCATCTTGTGATCTTGACTTAGGTCTTGAAACCTTCCTTTCTAAGCACACAAGCTCTGATACCAATTGTTAGTAATAACTGAGAGGGGGGGTGAATTAGTGGCCTCAAAAATTGATCCTTCAAACATTAACAACCAATCAAATAAACCTTAGATTATTAAGTCCCTACAAGATGCATGCCATGAAATACTTATAATGAATAACTGTCTGTCAGTTTTCCTTGTTTGTCCTTATTCTCCTTGATTACTGATAAGTAGTATAACTATTGACTGAAACTCAGTAAATAAGTAGAGTATAATGATCAATCTAGTGTTAACTATGTCAGATACAAAACAATAAAGAAGTGAATCATACACACATAACACGTGAATTTTTAACGTGGAAACCCTGTTAAGGGAAAAACCACTGGGACCGGTACCCCAAATTTTCACTCTTCTAAAGTGAGACCTGTTAGGAGGCAACCCTGTTAAAGGTTACAAACACACTATTAAGTGCGACCTTGTTAGAGGATTTTATACATAGAGGTTGTCACTTAGTATCGGGCATCTATTGCTACCATCCTTGAATCAGCCTCCTTCTTAGACTGTCAATAGGTATTGGGAAAATACAATGCTACTTTCATGAATCAATCTTTTTGGCACTCCTTGGGATGTACCTCAATATATAGAAGACTTTTAACTCCTTCTTTATTAAGAGACTTGATGCTTCAATGGTTAAATTGAAACACTATGACCTATTTCTAATGCAACTTTGAATTGCAGATTTTTAGATCTATTTAAGTGCATTACCTCTCTGATCAATGTATCAATTAAATTCTTTGTGCTCCACACTTTTTTCTCTATGATGGTGTAAATCAGTATTCGTTGGTGTCTACAAAATTCTTTAGCTCTCCTTTAGATTGATTGATCGGGACTATATGAAGTTCTTCTTCATCAGTTTCTCTTCATCATCCTCTTTTCATTCACTTCCCTTAATCCCCTTTCCATGAATGTGATGATACAAAAATGATTTAAGCTTGTCTCTTATATAGACATCATTTTCACTATTTCTTGATTCTTGATTATTGGCGTGAAAAAGAATCCAGCCAATTTGATTTAAAGCATAACTCCTAATTTATCTCGTAGTTATCTTCTTGCCAACTGTACAAATCTTCTTTAAATCAATTACTTAACTCTAGTAAAATAAAACAAAGAAAACAACCAGTTAATTCTATCCTTAGCTCTTGCCAGCTAGATATTTTGTCATTTTCTAAACTCTCTATTTCGTCGGTCAATTCTTCAGTTAGTTTTCGGTGAAAACTGACAGTTCCGTCAGCATGACTCCAATTAGCTTCAGGATCTCCATCCATTGGGCATCATTAGATTTTTACTCATTAGGCAACTCTATTTTCAGCTCATCAAGCATCTTGTGGTTTTTCTTTTTTGGAAAATACTATTTTCCACTTGTCGAGTATCACTGTGACTTTTCTTCTTTGCCTTTACCGATGGTGTGCACTCTGTCGGTGTTGTCTATCACTTAGTGAATACTTGACTTTTATGCATTTTTGAAAGCATAACCTTTGTTCTATTGATTCTCTGAATTCTTTGGCATTATGTGCATGACTGTACAGATGATATCAAGTTGACATCAATGACAATACAAACCATTAATTGATTTAATGCTTTGCATTATCATCAATTTAACATTATCAAACATTTAATTAGTTACATGTCATCATGTACAGACCCAAAATGGAGGGAAGGGATGAAGGAGTTTGATTTGGGATATAAGGAACCAAAATGGATGTGGATGATAGAAGAATCAAGTTCTGGATATAAGAGCCCAAAATATATATGGAGGATGGGGATGGGAAAATTTGAGTTGAGATGGAGGGATTTTGGATTTGGAAGGGGTGGAAGGTTTACCAACATCTTGAGACATGATTTTTCCAATGGGGTTCTTTTTAATTTGAAAACAAGATGTGAGTCCATGTGAATGGGGAGGAGAGGTGGAAGGAATGATAGGATCTTAAAGGAAGCCATGTTGGATAGAGGTGGAGGAACCAAGATTAGATGTATGAGGTTTATGGATGGATTGGATAGCTGTGATGAGATTTTGTGGAGGATTAGGATCATGTAGAAGATTGGTATTATGAGGGGGATAATAGGATTTTGAGATAGATTGGGATCATGAAATGGATTTTAATGGGTACCTTGATTTTTACTTTGGAGAATATTATGTGTTGGAATAGAAGGGGTGGTGGGATCTTGAGATGGAATTGTACCATAAAATGGAGTGGAGGGGATGGAATCATGAGATGAAGTTATTTGAGCTTGAAATGAAGGGGGATTAGTAGATTGGATACATTGAATATCTTCATGAAGTGAAAGGTAAGTGAAGGCTAACTCTTGACATGGAGGGAGGCCATTAATGGATGGAATGAAAGGGATGTTTTTTTATCTTTATTAGGAATGGGAACATGAGATGGGTCAAGGAGGATAAGTGGGTCTTGATATGGAAGCTTGGAATCTTGATTTCTAAAGGTATCATAATATGGAGAGATGTTTAGATCTATAGGAGAAAAAAAATCTATATTAGCATGCTTCAGAACAAGGTCTTGACATGTTTTGACTTGTGAGGGTGATGTGATGGAGGAGGTTGAAGATTAAATTTGGGTGGATGGAGGGATGTAAGACTCATGAGAATTGGGAGATGTAGATGTGTCTTAATTTGAATTTTTTGGAGATGGGTTGATTACTTGAGGAGATTGTACAACTTTATTTGGGGCTCCATACTTCTCTACTAGTCCTTAGATACAGTGAATGGAAAAGTTATTGCAAGATGGGGAAGATATATCTTTTAGAGGGTTAATATTATGTGGAGGATTAGGATTATGGTTTTGAACATTAAGCTCAAAATTTGGGGGATTAGGTGGAGGATTGGGATTGGATGGGAGAGGGGGATTGTGGATTTAGAGAAAGGGGGAAGGACATATGTCTTTAAATGCAAACTTTTTCTTTTGACCCCCATTTTTCAAGCTAAGAACAACATTTAAAAGTTCTTCAATCTTTTGGGAAAGGTGGCTATGGAGGGAATCATATGTCGGTGAAGGATACTGAGATTGATTTCCCTTGTCAAAGGTAGAGGAAGGATAAGAAATGTGAGATGGATTGGGATTGGATATGCGTGTTGAGGTAGAATGAATGGGGATATGGTAGATAAATGTGATGTTACGAGATTAAGATGGTAATTGTGTTGTGATGAGAGATATGAGTAGTTAGGGGTTGGATTATTATGAGGCATGCATTAGTTGGATGGATGTTATTGATAGGTTAGTTTATTTGGAGGTATAATTTGAGGATAAGGGTTTAGCATTTGAAAGTCCTCAACCTTTTTGTGAAACTAATCCATATTCATGATGGTTGAATTGGTTTTTTGGATCGGATTAGAATGATGATGATGTGATTAGAGTAGATCAAGGATGAATGATGAGATTGGATGAAGAAAATTTGATGCTTATTTGGATTATGATGGATGAGTAGGATGGGGATTGAGATGATGAATCAAAACTTGATTAGATGGATTAGGCTAGATTGGGGATGATTAAGATAGAATAATGAGGATGAAATATGTCAAATGCGAGAGATGAACTTAGGACTAGGAGAAATACTTGGATTTTTTTATTGTGAGAGAAGGGACTCAAAGATGTTGGATTTGATGTTGGATGTGAGGGTAGGGCCTCAAGATTTGATTTAATGTTGATTATGAGGGTAGGGCCCCAAGGTTGGATTTGATTTGATTTTGATTATTTGATGAAGGTTTTGGATAACCTTAGTGAAATAAGATCCTATAAATCACAATAATTTGGATATGGATGATATCTTTCTCCTACTTGGGATAGAATTGTGATCTCAAGAAAAAAAGGATATGAGTAACTAAATTAATCACTTAAGATGGACAATTTTCTCAAGCCATAAGATATAACTAGGGTCTTGATTAAGGATGTGGATCTTAATGACACTTTGATAGAGTACAAGTCGATGATAGTGCTCCTAAGTCAAAAGTATGGAAGAATTTATTACAATGTCAAAGACTAGATTGATGAAGGATTCATAAAATGATGGAGGAAAAGGTCTGATTTAGGCAGATTTCCGTGATGAACCTCTACAAAACTGAAAATGATGGATTTTACAAATTTTTGGTAAGTCATTTTTTTTAGGTGGAGACATTGATTCTCAGACGCAGATATTGATCTACGAAGATGTGGGATGCAGGTTGGAGACAACGATGTAGGATTTTGACTAATTTTGGACTATTTTAGGTCAATTTTTTCATTGGAAAGAATTGATTTTTCAACATACATCAAAGGCATTGACTATGATACATATACCTTGACTCAAACAGGAACATTCAATTATGCAAACACATGTCTGAAAATTCTCCTGCAAGGGACAAAGGAACCTTGCAGGAGACAAGCAATTGTGACTTTGGGGAATTGATACAACTTTGATATTTTGTTTGTGTATGTTCAAGTGGCCCTTTCAAGTCACCTATGTTTTTACATGGTTTTACACAATGAACATTGTACACATAGTAGCTACCTTAAGGAATTGCATTTGTATGAAATATTATAGGCCCATTGGTTGGTAGTCCTTTGGCTCACACAATAGTGTCACCCTCGGAAAGTTGCCTATGTTTTTGCCTTATGTCAGGTATTATTGTCATGCTACGAAGGTCTCTTTTGAAACAAAATACCCTGAGACATGTATGATGAGAATCTTGGGGGGAGAATATTCCATCCCCATGCACTATAATAAGTCACCATTTGGAGGTGAATTGGGTAAGATACTATTTAACAGTTTCTAGTAAGATCTGTGGCATCCCCCTAGTCAGTTTGTACATGTGTGAGACACAAGTCTCTAGTGGACCATGTTGTCTCCTTAGGAACTATTCTTCCAATCTAAACTATCATTCACACACAACACTCGAGCTTGGTGGTATTGAGACAAGCTTTTGTTCAGTGTCTCATTTCTATACTGGTCAGGGTATTTACCAGTTTGAGTTCATCATTTAAAGGGAAAACACACGCTTCAGAAAGGCCTCTCTAGAAGCTATATTAAGCTAATATTTCTCTTCACCCAAGTTCCTTGAAGGCAGGGGGAAAGGATATGACTATAGTTTAATCTTAGTGTCACACAAATTAAGGGATATATCGAATGGAAAATAGCTCAAAATAAGTGTTGAAAAACACTATTTCAAACACTCCAAGAAGAGTTCATTTTCCAAATTGAACCTAATTAGAGAAAATAGAAGTCTACCTAAGAAAAAGGCACAATAGTATGGTTAATCATGCATGTTCAATTTATTTCCCACACATCAAGAAAGAAAGCATGTAAGAAAGGTGTGCTTTTTTTTCCTTAAGTCATTCAAGAGTTTGTGAGGTTCATTCCCTTGTGCATTCAAGATTGGATGTAGTTAATTAATTTAATAAAAATTCATTCAAAGACTAGTGTTTAAATCATACGAGTTCATTCCCAAAATCTATTAAAATCCAAGGAAACCTACATGAAAAATATTAGTAATCTTAAAGTCTTCAACCCTGAAATGCTACAAAAAGACAAACATATTAGTGACACTTGAAAGTAGCAAAAATAAATATTTTCTGTGACAAGGTGGAGATAGAAGGTTACAATATATTCCACTAGAATCTTTATCTTAACTCCTATGAAGCTTAAACCAATCTCAAAAACAAGAATCTTTATCTTAACTCCTATGAAGCTTAAACCAATCTCAAACATCCTAAAAGTATATACATAAAATGTAACTTAGGTATGTTACTTATACTTTATTGTTACATTTTATGTATGGTCTTGATGATAAAATTGGCCTTAAAGTCACACAAGAATCCTCAAGAAACCACCCAAAACATACTCGTCTATCATAACTAGTTGGAAAATCAAACAAAGTAGAGATGATAATGAAAAGTCACAAACGCCTGACGAACTGTAACTAATTGTATGTTTAAAGTCATTTTTTTGATAATCAGCCAAGTTATAGATGTGATGATAGACATTAATCAGTTAATGTATTGTCATTGATGTCAACTTATTTGAGTATCATTATGGTAACAAACATCTATTATCAATTAAGTTGATCAACCCTGAGGAAGGGCTAATGCACAAATGAATCAACTATTTGGAAAGGAGAATAACAAAGGAGATACCTAACACTCTTCCTGATGGAAACACAATACGAAAAGATGGGAAAAGATGGGAGAGCAGGAGAGCGGGAGCGTCCGGATTCAACTTTGAAACTGGGCGGGAGCGTTTGGGAGGAGGCAGGATCCTCTGCGCATAGCAAGCGGGATGATGGAAAGGACAACGAGATCACAGGGTTGGATACCGATGCGGTACAGTCGCCTGAGGACCCAGGTGGGGGTCCCAGAACTGGCACTAGGTTGGGGCAACTGAGGAAATGGGCATCCCTTTTTGGCATCAAACCAACAGGTAAATATTGTTTACCACCGGTTAAGAATGTCTCTAGACCTTCTCAAGGAAGCTTTGCTATTGAAATCCCAAACCAGACCATTGACTTTTCTATAGCTAGGATGAAAAATTCGCTGGTTGGCAGATTTTTAGGAGTAAGACCTAATATAGAAGTGGTTAGGGCTTTTGTATCCCAGAAATGGGTTCTGAAAGGGCGAGTAGAGGTGGTGGAAATGGCCAAGGGATGTATTTCATTTTTCTTCTCTTGTGAGGAAGATAGAATGAACACTCTATGCAGCGGGCCATGGATGATTGGGAAAAACACTCTTATTCTCCAAAAATGGAGTCCGAATCTTGTTTTCAAGGAGGATGTCGTTCGACAGGTCCCTATTTGGATCAAGCTACATGGTCTACCTCTTGAATATTGGTTGGAAGACATATTTTTTGGGATAGCTAACTCATTTGGAGAAATTTTGTCTATAGATAATGTGATCGCGGCTAGACGGAGGCTTAACTATGCCTGAATCTGTGTCGGGATAACATAGGATACGAACATGCCAGAAAAAATAAGTCTCAAATCTAAGTTGGGGATGTGGGAAAAAGATATTGAATATGAAGTGTTTCCATTGCAAAAAGGTGGGTCACTAGGAAAAAAAATGCCAAGAGAAAGTTATCTAGAAAAAGACTAAGAAATGGATTCCTGTAGGGAGAATAACTAAAGAAGTCAGCAGTAAAGCAAGGGAAGGAAAGAAAATAGAGAAAGAGGAAAAGGATACTAGTGTCAATATGAATTGTATGAAGCCAATGGTAGGTTTAGCTACTAAGGATCCTGAGAAATGGGGAAAAAAAGAAACGAATGGGAAAGAAAATGAAGCCCAAATGGAAGAAGGGGAGATAAAAGAAAATGAAGTCCAAATGGAAGAAGGGGAGATAAAGGAAGATGATTCTAAGGGAAATTAAAATGAAGTAAGGGAAGAAACTGAAGAGGAGCACAATTATTATCACAAGGAAGGAAATCTTCAGATCGAAACCAAAAGTAAAGCTGAGAAAACTAAGGAGAACCAGAAACAATATGATCTGGAGCTGAAAGGTAGCCTATAAAATTTAGAAGTGACCCCTAAGGGGGGAGGAAGAGACCTAGAGACTACAAAACCTAAGTGGGGGGACATAACGGAGATAAGCTAGATCCTTGCAGGTACAGCTCTACCGAAATGGGGGGATGTTACAGAGATCAGTCAAATCCTTGTAGGAGAGCAAAGTGATAGAGAAGACGAGAAAGATACTAAAGGAGAGAAAAAAAAGGGAAGAAAGATAAAGAGGTGCCAAATAGAAAGGTTTCAACAAGAAGCAGTAAA
>MU226025.1:1508516-1522986 GCA_018584345.1 Thuja plicata
AACCCTATTATTCCAAAAATAATGAAATAGAGTACTACCAGAGTAGTCTGGGGTTACCAGATTTCTGCATCGCGACCACTTGTCGCTCCATTCTTCCCAATCCACGCTGTTTGTATTCAGAGTCCCAAGTAGTAATTAGAAAAATTCTTCTGTGTATTTCTTTGGTGCGACTTCCTTCTTCTTCCCAGACCCTTGTGAGGTGGTAGGAACAATAGCTTGACTCATCTTGCTTCTCTTTTGAATTTTACTGTCTCAAAAACAAAGCTCCAAATCAACAAGCTTCTTACTCTTCGCAGAAAAACTCAGAATGCAGAAATGAGAGTTGTACAGAATCCAACTCAATCATTTGCACTTATATCCATTAAGGACTGTGTCTTGTCAACTTGAAAGCTGAATTCTTGTACTTGAACTGTCACAGAGATTTCATTCTATCATTAATGCTACGATCAACTTGCACTATTTTATCCTAGCTGGAAGAGAGAGTGTACGCTTTTTTCCATCTGGCACTCGTCAGCCTGAAACTTTCCAGCACATTGCACTTTATTCACTTTTAGAACTACCCTTGCGAGTGAGCGACGCATCCCTTTCATTCAGCCGGTCGCATGCTCTGCATCCATCCTCACTCAACTTTTCATCTTCTGCGAGTGAGCGATGACCTAGCTCTTGACTTCATCTTAAGTCTATCGCATACTTGCTTTCTTTCATGCTTTGGATTTTGGGTTCATGCGAGTGAGCAATGCTTTTAATTTTTACTCATCGCACGCTCACGAGCTAACATCTCATTTCATCTGAATCTAGATGACTGAGCGACTGCGCATCTTTTCTTTCAGTTATTTCATCATCGCACACTCGCTGGCTGTTCAGGATGCACTTTTTGATTTGGGCGACTAAGAGACATTCATTCCTTAACTGCATACTTTGTCTAGTCGCACACTCGCTATCCTTTTACTCCAGCTTTTATCTTATGCGTGAGTGAGCTATGGCATCGGTTCTTTAACTCATCGCACACCCGCGGGCTCAAAAATTTCACTTCATTACATACTGCGAGTGCGCGACTGCATTCTTTCTTTCTTTAGTCGCTCACTCGCGAGCTGATTTCTAATCATCTTCATTGACTGGTGACTGAGAAATATCCTTCTTCCTTTTTACCTCGTTGCCCACTCACGAGCTATTTTTCTTTCTATCTCTGTTGATCGGCGACTGAGTGATGCTTTTCATCTTTTGAATCATCGCACACCCGCGAGCTCAACAAGCTTACTCTTTTTCTAATGGCGAGTGCGCGACTAGTCTTTTTTTCTGACTCATTGCACCCCCGCGAGCTCTTTTCTTTCCATCTTCATTGACTGGTGACTGAGCGATGGCATCCCTTTTCTAACTCATCGCACGCTCGTGGGCTCTTTTCCGATCGCCTCAAAGCATCAGCGAGTGAGCGAGGCATTGAATGATTTCTTTGTCGCTCGGTCGCAGACTATCATGAATCTTGAAAAGCACTTGTGCGACTGAGCGATGGATCTTCTCATTGACACTTCACCTCTTCGCCACACACTCACACTGCAAAAGACAAGCGAGTTAAAACTTGAGTGAGTGGGAGACCTAACAGGACATGACCTCGTCGCGCAGTCGCTGACTTTTGACATTGACATAAAAGCTTGATGCGGGTATGCGACTGCTTAAGTTTTAACAATACTCGCTCGGTCACGGAGCATGAGGTAGACAGTATGACTTTAGAGAAATTGTGCGACATACATATTTTTAACTCGTCGCTGACTCACTCACCTATGACTTAACTTCAATAAGGCATCGTGACTGCGCGATTTACAATTTTAAAACATAAGACCCGCTCAGTCGCAGACAAATGATAACTTGACATGGGCTCATCGCGACTGCGCGATTCTCTTCATTGACAACTCATCGCGCAGTCACACAACTTAAAGACTTAAGGAAAAGAGCGACACGACAAAGCGATAAAGGTAAAACATGATCTCAAAAAGGGATTGACTTATTTTGAGCGGCTAAGCATGAAATTTTGAAACAAGAAAGCCCGGGAAAAGCAAAGGATCAAGAGATTCAAAAAAATTTCAACACAGTGCTAACACACTAAAGGGTCGGAGACTGAGAAGGATAGTGATGAGGAATGTGATGAGGGCAGTAGAAAGAAAAAAGGTAAAAATAAAATGAAGAAGAAAAACCAGATTGGGGATTCAGAGACTGAGACTGAAACTGAAGTAGTTAGAAAGAAGAAAAATAAGAAGAAAACCCAGATTGGGGATTCCGACACTGAGACTAACAACGAGGCTGTCAAAAAGGAGGGCAAAAAATGGAAAAGAGTTGAGGGCAAGGGTAATATTACTCGTAGAAATAATAATTCCAGAAAGAAAAGAATTTTTCTCACCTCGGATGAGGAAGATTTAACCCTGAGTATAAGTGGGAGACTAAGGAAAAAGATGATAAAGATAGTGAAAAAGATGAAACTTTTAACAATACCAGTGATTTGAAGATTGATACCCAGCAGGGGGAGGGTAATTTGGATCAGAATACCAAGAATGTTGATGATTCTGGGCTTAATGACTATCAAGACAATCTGTAAATAGGGGACCCTAATAGTAATGATAACAAAGGTATTATCGATGGTTTCTCTAGGTTGGTTAATAACATGTTTAATGACCAGATTATTCTGAAAAACCAAGTTGATAAAATACAGGTGGATATTAATATTCTCAATAGAATGGGGATTGGGGAAAAACCTGTGGCTGATTTTTTGAAGGAAATGAAAGAAGCTGTTGGTAACTCTGAAGCTCAGGCTGAGTATGCTAATAAGGTGGGTACTATGGAGAGACAAATTAAAGACATTAAAGATAGAGCGGAAAAGGATAACAGTGTGGAACAACTTAAGATTCTGAAGAATAAAGTGAAAAGACTAGAGGCTTTGGTTAAAAAAATAGGGGAACAATGCCTTATCTTCCTCAAAGCGTATTGTGGTCATGCGCAAATTTTAATGGATAAACTGGATAGGGTAAACAAGGAAAAGGATAGCAGGATTGTGGAGACTATGGGCCCAGGATCGCGCACTAGAGCTAGTTCCAAGAAAAAGAGTCCTAAGGAGGATAAAGATACGGAGGAGCTTAAGACCTCAGTCAACAATATGTAGATTATGGTCCTTGAAGCTAAGGAACTGGTGAAGGAAATGTAGCTGTCTCTTCTGCTGTCCCGGTTGGGTTCTTTTTGCTGTCCCTGTTGTTTTTTGCTGCATCTTTGGGACTTTTTTGTTCGGGTTGCTTCTTTTTTGTTCCTTTCTTCTCTGGTGCTCTGGCACAGTTGTTATTGCTTTTTATTGTATATCTCTCTTTATACTCTAGGTTTCAGGTCCTTGTAAAACTTGTTGAACTCTTTTTTTTTGTAAAGGTTTCAGGTCCTTGTAAAACCTATTTTTACTTAATCAGAACATCTATTATCGATTAAAGATCAGGAAAAAACAAAGCTTATGTGGTCGGTAATTGAAGAGTTCTACATACACCGAGTAACAGTGAACACTAAGTAAATAGATTTTATACTGAGCACAGTGTTAACCAAGCTAGGGATCACCGACACATCATAGTATTGACCGAGAAATTAAATCAAACCGAGGTTGACTAAAATGAAAAGTTGGAAAATTGATGATTCCGAGGTAAATGATAAGGTTGTTATGATGATTTAAGCGGACAAACCAACGATGGAGATTAAGTGGAAAAATGAAAAGGATGGAAATTAAATGATTTATGATGTCTATATAAGAGACAAGAGATTTATTATAAATAATGATGCTCACACATGCAAATTTCATGCATGACTAATCAAACTAGTTAAATATAGAACCAAGTATTTTCTGTAAACAGCACCGAGTCAAAGAGGAAAGAACATTAACCGAGGAGAATAGAGTATGAAGAATTAGATGAACTAAAGTGAACAAATTGATCAGAGGTATTATGTACTTAGCATAGATCTGAAAATCTGTAAACAGGGTTGTATTTGAATCAGATCATTACTGTGTCAGTTTAACCATTGTTACAGATAAATCTCTTCATTCAGTAGGACGTGAAAGTCTTTATTATGACATTCTAATAAATGTTGAGTGTTTTCTATTTGACCCCATAGTGAATGATTGGTCAAGAGAGAATTGTTATTTTTAAATCCTCTAACCATGTCACATTTAATAGTGTGCATTGTAACCTTTAACAGGGTTGGCTCTTAACTGATCTCACTTCAGAAGAGTGAAATATTTTGGGTTACTAGTCCCAAGTGGTTTTTCCCTTAGCAGGGTTTCCATGTAAAAAATCTATGTATTAATGTGTATGATTATTGTGGATTGTTTTTTTTTGACAAAAATGGACGGAGCCATTATAACTTATTAATATAAACTACTTTAAAAGGCTCTAGAAGGAAAGAAGCAGAGAAGAAAAACTCCTTTCCTATCCAATAGAAAACAATATTTGTAAACAAAAACCAGCGAGTAGTGCCCAACAAACATATCAGGAACACCAAACACAACATTTAACTAAGAACTATCCTTAATCATAACCCCCGAATTCTACACTGAATCAACCAAAACTTAAATATGAAGACATAGAAAAAATTCCCATCGACTAGCCCAAAAAACATAATGAGTCATCAAAAGGATAATTAGTGGTGGTGAATAGGTCACTCTCATGGCTTAACTAAGCCATGACAATTGCAGGGGAAATGACAAGCTACGACAGAAGCAGTTGATTTCTTAGTGGGAGGTGATGACATGGACTCCATTGGGACTGAGAAGGCTGGCAACATAGTATCTGAGGTTCCACCATTCTGCGCAAAAGAGAGAATAGCATCAATGCTAGAAAATAGAGAAAGAGCATCTACCATAATAGAGGTTGGAAGAAATTCTACCAAGTTGTCGAGATTGCAGCAAAATGACCATGAATCACTCGCGGACACACAGAGTTTAAAACTGTCATATAATTTGACATATGCTTTTTCATTGTCAAGGTAGGAAGGAGAGAACAAGCCCCCGATCCAAGCTTGAGAGCCACACAAGCTATATTCTATGAGATCCTTGTGAATATATTCTACGGTAGAAAAGTCCCCATAGACCACCTAACCTGCCATCTCCATGAAAGGAGTGTAATCCTGCATCATATCATAGAAATTCGATACAGAAATAGACAAAACTTGTGAATGAAAAAACTTATGGGTGACGAAGGAGGAAGAAGATTGTGATAACCCTGCCTATAGCATTCTCCAAACCCATGGGAAAATGTTGGAAGACCACCCGCATGTGATGATGGAGGTAATCTTTAGTAATCGGGCACTTCCAGCTGAGAGTAGGCATCTAAATTTGAAGATTCAAATGACCATACTCCATTTCTCACAATACTGAAGCTTTTAGAAGAAATCAAGCAGTAGAACATAGAGAAATGGGCAATGAAGAACCATAAAACCAAAGGTTATAAAGGCAGATGACCATCAATTTTCACAAGGCACAAAGATAATGATCTATATTGTAGATTCCACTAGCCAAGTATACAATTCTCAATAAAACCAATACGTGAGAAAATTTATTGAAAATGCCAGCAATACCTAAGAAGTATAGATATTCTCTATAATGGAAACGTCACCCAAATCTAGCATCACCCAGAGGTACTTGCTCATCACATGTGTGGGAAATAAAAGGCAATGAATGATGAGAGAGAAGAAATAACTAAACCTCAGTAACTATTTTGCTTACTCAGTAGAAGACTAGATGGTTCATCGCACGGGCTCGGTGACTTCCTATACCAACGGGTTCACGGAGTTGTATCACTTTGTTAAAGACTAGTTGGTTCACCACTCAGGCTTTTAGCTTCCTAAACTAATGAGTGCTCAGTGATATATTGGCTGCTTGGTGGGTATCCACTGAGAGATACTCGGTGATGTATTGACTGCTCAGTCAGTTTTCATCAAGATGACTCTGGTGCTTGGTAGACTTTCACCGAGAAGTTACTGCTACTTGCTAGCTTTGTACCGAGTAGTTTTTTTAAGGAGGGTCTGTTGGGAGATGCCAAAGTACCGGGTGGTCACCAAAATGGGGCCCAAATATTGGAGAGAAAATTTATTATAGTACAGGCCATTGGATGATCTGAGGGTAAGGGAAAAAAAGGACCTATGAAGGATGGCCTGAAATACCATCCATGACAAAGCCATGCTAGAGAACTTTAAGCACTGAGTGGGGAGACTTCACCCATCACCCAATCTAAACCTTTTTAGAAATTTGTGATTTGAGAAATGTTTCTGAATCCCAGTCAAATGAGCCTCTTTCCAAACCAACTCCTTTATTAGCTAACCAGTTAGCTAGTCCATTTGCCTCTCTGTAGCAATGAGAGATTTTGTACTCCTCAAATTGGATAGTAAACTTCTCACCTCCTTAAGAATATATTGGATCTCCCAAATAGACGAATTTCCCACCATAATGGTTGAGGTTATGATTTGAGAATCACCTTCAATGTGAGTTCTATGAATGTCGTTAGAAATAGAAAGGCCAATTCCCAGTTGTAAAGCTTTTGCTTCTGCAATATTATTAGAACCAAAGGGAATATTTGAGCATGCCACCCAAATAACTCAAGAATTTGAATCTCGTAGGAAATATCTTTCCCCTAAAATCTTTGGGTTTCCTTTTGAATCCCCATAAGAATTAAGTTTGACAAAATCCTTATCAGGCGGATCCCACTTAGTATATTTCCTTCTCTCCCTCTTAGTTTGCTTGCCAATTAATACTCCTTTGAAGGGAATAATAATGAGTGGCCATGAATTCAACACCTAGGAATCTTGAGATGAGAATAATGAAGAAATCAACATAGATCTAGAAGTAAAGGCAATAACCATTTCTGAGACTAACTTTTCTACAACCTCATAGACTTGCTTAACTGAGCATTTTTCCTTTCTGAAAATTCTCTTATTTCTTTCCCACCAAATGGTCCAGCTGACTGTTGTAGGGATCACCCTCCAAATTTGAGCAAATAAGGAGTCTTTAAAGAGAAGGTGTCATTGTTCAAGGAGTCTCATTAGCTCATCTGGTAAGGGGCCATTCCATCCCAGCTTCCCAAGGATCCAATACCAAATATCTTGGGCAAAAGGGAAGGTTACTAGAAGATGGTTTGAATCTTCCAGATGCAGCCCACACATAACACATTGGAATCAATCAACAATACTAATTATGAATAGGAGATCACTAGAAATATTTCTCTTAAGGATTTCCAGCCATAAAAAATAACCTCATTTGAGTAAAATAGTAGGGTGCCAACAAAAGGAAAAGATATGCCTACTATGATGAAGGTTTTTACTGGATAAAGAAAGGTATCCAAGCTTAACTGAATATCTACCATCAGGAGCTAAAGTAAAGATCAACTTGTCACCATCCTAGTTGATGAAAAGGGGCCTTTGTTCAAAAATACTAACCAGGAAGTCTTTCTGAGACTGAGAAAGGTGAAGCTGAGAGGGATCTTTCCAAGCTTCCCTAAGCCCATCATTTGATGTACATAGAACAAAGTAATCTTTGACAAAGATCCCCCATTTCTGTTGGAGAATATTTTTTGTTTATGGAGCACAACCTGGTAGAGATGAAATGGGGGCAGGCCATTCCAAGAGTCATCCCAGAAGTTAACCTTGTCCCCAGAGTTCACCACTCAAGATAAATGAGGAAGAAAAATATGTTTGTGTTTGATGAAAAAATTCCACATTATTGATCCTAGAGGAGGGGTTTTCATTGTGAAAATCCTAGTAGGATCATCTAAGTCCAGATACTTAGTCTTCATGATCTTAGCCCATAGAGAATCTAGATTCTCATACACTTTCCAAGATAATTTGGCTCCTAAGCTGATATTTCTCTCATATAGGCTATGAAGGCCAACACCCCCACAATCCTTTGGTAAACAGATCTTATCCTAGGCTAGTAGAGGAATCTTAACTGAATTATCCTTATTGCCTTTCCAAATAAAATCTTTAAGGCATTTCCTAATCTTTTCCATGACTGATCTAGGGGCTAGAAGAACTGACATAATGTAGTTTGGATGGAGGAGAGGACTAATTTAACTAACAAAATTCTTCCCGCTAGAGAAAGTCATCTTTCCTTCCATGAAGCAATCCGATCTCTAATAGATTGAAAAATATTGTCCCAGAAAGAAGCCTTGTAGGAACCCTGGAAGAGGGGGATTCCAATATACTTATTAGGGGTTTTGGCAATTTTGAAGCCAAGAAATTTATTGATGGTTGATTGAGTTCGTCTCGGAAGGTTGAAGAAGAAAATCTTGGATTTTGATGTGTTAAGTTTTTGGCCTGAGAGAGAGAGAAGTAATCCTCTAAGGTATTTTTAATGACCTTCACCTCCTGAAAAGTGCCCTTCCCATATAACAAGGAAGCATCTGCAAATAAGGTGTGAGTATCAGAGAGCTGAGAGTGATGTAGAGGGATACCTTCCCAAAGACCCTGAGCATTTTTGACAGCAATAAGTCTACTCAAACCCTCAACCATAATAATGAAAAGGAAGGGAGATAGTGAATCCCCCTGTCTAATTCGCTAAGAAGAAGAGAAGAAACCATAGGGGGATACATTTACCAAAACTAAGAATCTAGTCCCTTTAACAAATTCCATGATCCACTTAATCCATTTGGAAGCAAATCCAAACTTATGCATAACCTTCTTTAAAAACGGCCAACACACCCTATCATATGCCTTCATCATGTCCAATTTCAGAGTCATAGACTAAAGACCCTGGGATTTAATAGAGTGAAGAACCTCATGGGAAATGAGGGCACCCTCAACTATGTCTTTCCCCAGCACAAAACCTCCTTGTTGATCCGAAAAAATCCTTGGGATGATTTTCCCCAACCCGAGTAAAATAGATTTTGTAATAATCTTGTAGATGGTATTGCACAAATATATTACCATGTAATCTACAAAGGAGGAGGGGTTGGATCACTTATGAATCAGAGTGAAGAAATTATTATTGAAAGGTATAAACATACATGCATGTCTCCTAGACTCCTCAACTACTGCCAGGATGTCTTCCCCCTGATGTCCCAACACTTCAAAAAAATTAAGGGAGTCAGACCATCCAGTCGAGGAGCCTTATTAGCATCCATGGAAAATACTAAGGCATTAACCTTGTCAAAAGTAAAGGGCTGAAGCAAAATGTTATTATCATCCTTTGACACCAAAGACAAGATAAAATTTAGAGAATCAGGCAGGATAGGAGGATCACCCGATTGAGTGAGTAGTTCTTAGAAAAAATGGACTACTTCTGATTGGATATCCTTGTCAGATTTGAGGATGTTTCCACTAGCGTCTTTAATTTGAAAAATGACATTCTTTTGTCTCTTTATTTTGGTTGAAGCATGGAAAACATTGGTGTTTCGATCCCCTTCTCTGAGTCATAGCTCTCTAGACCATTGTCTCCAATAGGACTCCTCTTTGCAAACTATTTCCTCCAATATTCCTTGTAGATCCTTCTGAATATCATAGACCTATTGAGATAGACCATTCCTAAGGACATGGTCATTCCAATCTTCCAGTTACCTTTGGAGATTCATCTTATATTTGAAAATATTTCCAAAACTTGAATAGTTCCATTCCTTAATCTTGGCTTTCATGTAGGCCAATTTATTATTTAGCTGAAACATCATGAACCCTTCATTAGGAGGGAACTGCAACCACCATTGAAGAAGAAACAATAGAAAATATTTTTCTCTAAACCCCATGTGTTCTATCTTAAAATATGACTTAGGCTTAAAAGAGTAAGTGGTGCAGGAGCACACCTAGGCTAACCTCCATGTTTTAATCATTTTTGGCTTGTACTTGACATTGGCCAAGTCAAGATAATTAGTTTGTTTCTATACCTTATAATTTATTTGCAATGTGGGCTAGGTGAGTTATTCATTAGGACTAAGGTCATTAAAGTAGCTAATGTTAGTAGT
The DNA here is from genome assembly GCA_018584345.1 of Thuja plicata. Taxonomy (NCBI): domain Eukaryota; kingdom Viridiplantae; phylum Streptophyta; class Pinopsida; order Cupressales; family Cupressaceae; genus Thuja; species Thuja plicata. The sequence continues at coordinate 1,518,476 of MU226025.1, forward strand.
TTTTCATTTTTATTAGGCCTAGTTGTTAAATGATGGATTTGAGTCATGAATGTGTCCTAAACAAATAAATGAGGACATAGAGATTCCATAAGGTCTTTAATGATATTGGATCCTTGAAATGAAGAGGTTAGAGGTCCTATAAATGAGGAAAGTGGCATAAAAGGAAAGATGCCAAAAGTTGCTAAATTGTTGTCATGACAACATTTGCAATTATTGCAAATGTTCCATGCAACACGGTTACCTTGGATCCCCCTAAAAAATAGGAATGGAGAATTTACCAACAAGGCCTAGAATGATGGAATAAGGCATCTAATGCATAGAGAGACTCGAATCTGATAAGTTAGTCTTTGATTGTAACAAGTTTGGAAGTGTAATATAGTCTACAATTCTATGTTTTCATAAATCCCGAGCATTTCCTTGTGACAATGATACCTTATGGATTGAAAGCTTTGAACTAATGATTTTTTTGTGTTATTATGATAGTTTGGAGTGTTTTTCATTGAGTAGTCAAGTTTCTTTGTGTTCATTTAAGGTCTTGTATAAATTGTTTTGTGTTTAGGGAGTCTACTGGTCCTATCCTATCCAGTCAGTCAAGTTATGACTCCCCCATGAAATCTAGCCATGGGAAAACCCTAAGGATGGATGGAAATTTTAGGGGAGTCAGTAGTTTTAGGGAGTTAGTAGTGTACATATATTTTTACTACTTAGCCCTAGGCGAGCTGACAGTGCCCGGTTAGTGGTTTAGGATAGAAGAATTGACATGTTTCATACAAGGGAAGAAAGTACTGTATAGACTAAGTACAATTTTAGTTAGGGTTTAGTCTTAGCATAAAATACTTTGATGGTCGAGTTAATACCAATCACTGAGACTAATTTTTAAACAAGTTTTCAACTAATTAAGTTGCAGATAGTCCTAGAAATTAGGCTTATTAGCCATATTGGACCTAGATTTTAGGAAATCTATGTACGGATGACTTAGGGAACTAAAACTTTCAAAATATCTTGTAAAATGATAAAGGGTATCTGGATATAGTTTTAGATTTTCAATTTCTCTAGAAAAAATTTACAAGAAATAGGAAAAGGTCACTGTGAAAGGCTACAAGGAAACAAGCCCTATTAGGCCTCTTTGAGACTAAAGTTGGAACTCGATTGCAAAGAATTAAGAGATCCTCCAAAATGGAGTCAAATGGGTTTAGATGGACTTTCTACATGATGATGGACACCCCTGCAATGATTCATGGATGTTAGAGTGGAGTTTACACTTGGATCCTTCTAAGTGTAAGAGAGGAAGTGAAGTAACTATTGGGGTGTTAGTCTTCCAAAGGTGAAGCACAAGTGTGAGACTCTTGGAGAAGAGTGGGATTAGGACTTAGTTAATCAACTAAGCCTAATAAGGACCTAGAGGAGATTAGGATCCTTAAAGAAGACAAAGAATATCTTGTTAGCTAATTGTGCAAGCAAGCCCTTGGAACACTTACATCATATTGGTATCAGAGCTTGATTAAAGATCAGGCTTGTGGTGGATGTTTCAGCTTACTGAATTAGTTGGAGAGAATACACCATTTGGATTAGTAGAAGAAAAATCCATGGGTACTAACACTGAGTTAGCCAAAAAGGTGGATGAGCAAGAAAAAGACAACAAGTTGTTAAGAGAAAGGTTGTCTTAAATGGAGAAACTCTTGGGAGAAGTCCAAGACAAAGATGAGAAGATGAAAGATAAGATAGATCAGAAAGAAGAAGAAGAAGAAGCAAGGGAAAAGGGAGTGGATGTAGAAGAGAAAGTTCCAACCCCTAGCCTTGTTAGTGATCAAGAACCCTTCTTAAAGGCATTAAAGGCCTTAAGTGGCAAAGCTTTAGAGGGTGTACCAGTTTTTAGTAGAAAAATGGATCCAGATTTAGTTGTGGATTGGATTGACAGTATAGAGAACCATTTTGAATGTTATGGTATCACAGAGGCCCAAAAAGTGAGTGTGGCCAAGTCAAGGTTGAGAGTATCAGCTCTCACATGGTGGAATTTTGTTCAAACTAAGAGGGAGAAAGAAGGAAAGAGACCTATAGTCTCATGGAAGGGAATGGTCACTAAAGTCAAGCAGACTTACTTACCTGATGATTATGAGGTTTAGCTACATAGGAGAAGACACAATCTTAGACAAAAATGATTTGGATGTCCAAGCATACACCGAAGAGTTCCAAAAGTTGTGCTTAAGGTCACAAGTGGTGGAAGATGAAAGCATTAAGCTAGCTAGATACTTGAATGGACTCAAGTGGTCTATCCAAGAAGACATGAGTCTTGTGAACTTCAAAACCATTCACCAATGTTATCAAATGGCCTTGCAGATAGAGGAGAAATGCAAAAGAAAGAAAGAGAAAATCTCCAAAGGAAGAGGTAGAGGAAGGGATAATAGACGAACAAGAGGTGGCTATGGTGGAAGAAGTTCAGAGTCAAGGACACAAGGAGAAGTCAAGTACAATGAGTAGCAAGAGGTAAGTTCTAGTAGAGGTGTAAGAGGAAGGAACTCAAGTTTCAGAGGTAGGAGTGGTGTACAAGGAAGAGGAAATTACTTTGCCAATATGAAATGTTACCATTGCAACCAAATGGGACACCCTGCCTATAGGTGTCTAGAGAAGGGTAGTACTTCTCAAGGAGGTAACAAGAGAACTAATTTTTTTCATGAAGAGACAAGTGCAGCACAGACACACTCTGAGGTACCACTGAATTCCGAAGAAGGTGAGAACCTCATGATGAGGAGAACATTGATCAAGGAACCATTCAACGAGGAGCCAAGTCAAAGGAGGTCTCTATTCAGAATCAAATGTTAGGTGATGGGAAAAGTATGTAAATTCATTGTAGACTAAGGGTCTATTGACAACATTGTTTCAGAGGAAGTAGTTAGCAAGTTTGGCATGACAAGGATAGCTCATACCCATCCTTACAAGGTCACATGGCTCAATAAGGGGCAGCATGTCTTAGTCAATGAGAAAGCATGGGTAGAGTTCTCTATAGGGAGATATAAGGACAAGGTTATATGTGATGTACTACCCATGGATGCATGCCATTTTCTCCTAGGCAGACCATAGCAATTTGACCGCCAAGCTACCCATGATGGAGTGAAGAACTCCTATACATTCAAGAAGGATAAAGTAACTTTCAAAATCCAATCATTGTTGGAAGATGCAGATGTGAAGATAGCAGGTCCTAATGTGCTTATGGTGTGTGAGAAATAATTTGTAGAAGCCATGAAAGAAGGAGAAGGATTTGGCTATGCATTGGTGCTAAGACCAAGAGAAAAGAATGAAGAAAAAGGAGACAAGAAATCAGAGATACCTAAGGAGATACAAAGTATGTTGCAGAATTACAAAGGCATAGTAAGTGATGGAAAACCATCAAAATTACCCCCTACAAGAGCCATAAGTCATAGGATATGTTGGAGATTTGATTCTGAGCAGTTGATTGATTGTATGTTTGTCATTGATGACAACATATACTACACAGTAGTAATTTTGTATGTACTTATCAGAATGATGACATGAAGACTTGCGTGGTTAGATACATGTTTTTGACATGTTTATTATTTTATGTTCATACACACAGATCCAAATATGATGTTTCAGTCAAGTTATGTAATTCTGTTATGGCAGTTACAGTTCTGGAAGAGTATCTGTTCAGAGCCAACGTATGTAACGTGTTTCTTGAGTTGCGCCTATTTTCAGGATATGCATGTATATATTCATGATTAGTTATGATTTGATGATATTAATCTAAAGGTTCCAAACATGTTTCAAGAAGATTGCAAAGTTAGAGTTATTTTGGTGAGGTCGACTTAGTGAAGCGTCGCATCTATTCAGTTTATACTTGCGCGGTTGTAATTATGCTTGCGTGCTTAGTAGAGCCAACAAGGATGTTATGAAGAGTTGTCTTATAGGTCCCATGATGTCATACTTTGAGTAAGATACTTATAGAAAGTCAATTTTTATACTCTAAGTGTGAATGATACGAAAAGAGAAGAAAGATGTACAGAGCAGATTATCAGAGTTGGTTCATTCATCAAGAGTCTATGTGAAGAAGTGAAAGATTGTAATACACTGGAACTGATCAAGATAGTAGGTCTACTCTATAGTTCATCATTAGATATAGTGCATATCTGTTATACAGAAGGTTGTAGCCTTAACCATCAAGAAGTGATCTTTTGGACAGTGAGTCCACCACGCCTAACAGGGTTATTTGTAAAAGACTCCTAATAGGGTCCGACCCTTAACCAGGTCACTATACTTATTGCATTGTAAAGTAAAACTCCTAACAGGGTTCAGATATCTTCTAACAGGGATTACTATAAAAAAGTATAGTTCTTTGTGGGTGCTAATTCCCACCAGGGTTTTTACCATTTGGTTGCCCCGTAATCAAATTGTGTGTTGTGTACTGTGTTATCTGATTAAGCATTTACTTTGTTGTATTATGAAGTTAAAGAAGAAAAGAATTAAATTTATTGATAACTGATTCACCCCCCCCCCCC
>MU226025.1:1528892-1539557 GCA_018584345.1 Thuja plicata
GCTTGTCATGCCATTTGGACTATCTAATGCCCCCTCCACATTCATGAGGCTCATGAATGAAGTCCTCAAAGACTACATTGGAAAATTTGTAGTAGTATATCTTGATGATATACTGATTTATAGTAGGGCAAGAGAGGAGCATCTTCAACACCTTGAGACTTTCTTCAAGAAGCTGCATGAAGAGAAGTTGATGATTAACTTGGAGAAATGTGAGTTCATCAAAATAGAGCTAGTGTACCTTGGGTTTTTTCTCTCTCAAGGAAATCTGAAAATGGACAAGAGTAAAGTGTAAGCCATCATGAATTGGCCTACTTCAAGGTCAGCAATAGAGGTAAGAATTTTTCATGGCCTTGCTCAGTATTATAGGAATTTTATAAGGCAGTTCAGTGCTATTTGTGCTCCCATGTTGGACACAATCAAAGGAGGAATGAAGACCAAGTTCATATGGAATGAACAAGCCACTAAGAGCTTTGATTTATTGAAACAAAATATTGCTACCCAACCTGTCCTAGTCTTGCCAAGCTTTGAGAAGATTTTCACCATTGAGTGTGATGCAAGAAACATAGCTATTGGAGCTGTCCTAAGCCAAGAGGGTAGACCAGTAACATTTCATTCAGAGAAGTTGAGTGAAGAAAAGAAGAAGAATTATTCTTATGATCTTGAGTTGTATGCATTGGTTCAAGCTTTGAGAAAGTGGAGGCACTATTTTCTGCCCAAGGAATTCATTTTCTATTCAGACAATCAATCTTTAAGTTTCTAAATTCTCAAGAGAAGTTGAGCCACAAGCACATGAAATGGGTGGAATACTTATAAGCTTATACCTTTAATATCAAACACAAGAAAGCTATGCTCAATAAGGTGGCAGATGCATTTTCTAGAAGAGCTCTTACCATCCAAGAGATTCAGTTGAAGAGCATGGGAATAGATCATTTCAAAGATCTATATGCTGGTGATGAGGATTTTGCAGACATTTATAAGGTTTGTGCTGAATACAAGAACCATTTTCATAGTAAGTATGTTGAATACACTTTGCAAAGTAATCTTTTGTTCAAGGGAAATTAGTTATGTGTCTCTAGAGGCTCTATTAGGGAGAATATGATTCAGGAAAAGCACAATAGTGCATTGAGTGGTCACTTTGGGATCACTAAGACCCAAGAACTTGTTCAAAGGTTCTACTATTGGCCGAGAATGAACCTTGATGTTAAGAGGTATGTGGAGAATTGTATTATATGTCAAAGAGCCAAGGGTACTTCTTCAAATGCTGGTCTTTATCAACCACTACCTATTCCCACTAGGCCTTGGGATTGTTTGAGCATGGATTTTGTAGTTGGGTTACCCAAGACAAGACAAGGCATGGATAGTGTTTATGTAGTTGTGGATAGGCTAAGTAAGATGGCTCACTTTGTTCCATGCAAGACAACTCTTGACGCTAGCCAAATAGCCTCTCTCTTCTTCAAAGAGATAGTAAGAATCCATGGGCTACCTAAGAGCATTGTGTCTGATAGAGACACCAAATTTATGAGTCATTTTTGGAAGACTCTTTGGAAAAGACTAGGCACTAACTTATCCTTTGGGTCTGCCTACCATCCCCAAACTGATGGTCAGAATGAAGTGGTGAATAGGAGCCTTGGAAATCTACTAAGGTGCTTGACAAAGGAGTATAGACAACAATGGGATCAATTGATTGGACAGGCAGAATATGCCTACAATGACACCATCAATAGATCAACAGGGAAGAGCCCCTTTGAGATAGTGTATGGATTGCATCCTAGAGGAGTCTATGAGTTGAGAGACTTGAAAGATGGAGTGAAGGCAAGTGGATATGTAGATGAATTTTCTTGTGGAATGCAAGAAATACATGATACAGTCTGGAAAGCTCTATCAGAGAACACCTTGAAACATAAAAGCAAAGATTGATGAGAGTAGAAGAATAGTTCAATTCAATGTGGGTGACTTGGTGATGGTACATCTAAACAAATCAAGACTTCAAAAGGGAGTTCCTCACAAGTTGCAGATGAGAAGGATAGGTCCCTGTCCTATCTTGGCTAATTAAGGTGAAAATGCATTCAAAGTTGAGCTCCCGAAAGACAGTGGGTTGTCACCTATTTTTAACATTGCACACTTAGTCCATTACAAAGGACCACAACAAGATATAGATTAGAGTCTCCCAGAAGTGATCAGAGATGTGGAAGATATACAATTACCCTTTGCTACAGTCACAAGAGCTGACAGTATACTGGATACTAGAATCTACACAAAGACAAGAACCAAAGAGTATAAGGAACACTTGATCAAAAGACATGATCAAACCAATGCTGATGTAGTATGGGTTAAAGAATTATGGTTCAAGAATATGGGGATTGATCCCATCATCCTCAATCCAAGGGTGGATTGAACTTTTTATTTTGGGGAGGATGGTGCAAGAGCACACCTAGGCTAACCTCCATGTTTTAATCATTTTTGGCTTGTACTTGACAGTGGCCAAGTAAATATATTTAGGTTGTTTCTATAACTTAGAAGGTCTTTGCAATGTGGGCTAGGTGAGTTAGTCATTAGGACTAAGGTCACCAAAGTAGCCATTGTTAGTAGTTTTCATTTTTATTAGGCTTAGTTGCTAAATGATGGATTTGAGTCATGAATGTGTCCTAAACACATAAATGAGGACATAGAGATGCCATAAGGTCTTTAATGATCTTGGATCCTTGAAATGAAGAGGTTAGAGGTCCTAGAAATGAGGAAAGTGTCATAAAAGGAAAGATGCCAAAAGTTACTAAATTGTTGTCATGACAACATTTGCAATTATCGCAAATATTGCATGCAACACGGTTACCTAGATCCCCCTACAAACTAGGAATGGGGAATTGACCAAAAAGGCCTAAAATTATGGAAGAAGGCATCTAATGCATAGAGAGACTCAAATCTGATCAGTTAGTCTTTGATTGTAACAAGTTTGGACGTGTAATATAGTCTACAATTCTGTTTTTTTAGAAATCCCGAGCATTGCCTTGTGACAGTGATACCTTATGGATGTAAAGCTTTGAAATAATGATTTTTTTGTGTTCTTGGGATAGTTTGGAGTATTTTTCATTCAGTAGTCAAGTTTCTTTGTGGTCATTTAAGGTCTTGTATAAATTGTTTTGTGTTTAGGGAGTCTACTGGTCCTGTCCTGACTAGTCAGTCAAGTTATGACTCCCCTATGAAATATAGCCTTGGGAAAACCCTAAGGATGGATGTAAATGTTATGGGAGTTAGTAGTATACATATTTTTAGGATTAGGAGTCTTAGGAAGATGGAGAGCTATTTTTACTACTAAGCCCTAGGTGAGCTGACAGTGCTCGGTTAGTGGTTTAGGATAAAAGAATTGACATGTTTCATACAGGGGAAGAAATAAATGTACGTACTAAGTATAGTTTTAGTTAGGGTTTAGTCTTAGCCTAACATAGTGTGATGGTTTATTTCATACCAATCATTGAGACTAAGTTTTAAACACATTTTCAACTAAGTTGTAGACAGTCCTAGAAATTAGGCCTATTAGCCCTATTGGACCTAGATTGTAGGAACCCTATGTACAGATGACTTAGGGAACTAAAAATTTCAAAATCTCTTGTAAAGGGATAAAGGGTATTTGGATATGGTCTTATATTTTCAATTTCTTTGGAAAAGTTTTACAAGAAATAGGAAAAGGTCACTGTGAAAAGCTACAAGGAAATAAGCCCTATTAGGCCTCTTTGAGACTAAAGTTGGAACTTGATTGCAAAGAGTTAAGAGATCCTCCAAAATGGATTCAAATGGGATTAGATGGACTGTCTACATGATAATGGAAACCCTTGCAATGATTCATGGATGTTAGCATGGATTTGACACTTAGATCCTTCTAAGTGTAAGAGAGGAAGTGAAGTAACTACTAGGGTGTTAGTCTTTCAAAGGTGAAGCACAAGTGTGATATTCTTGGAGAAGAGTGGGATTAGGAATTAGTTAATCACCTAATCCTAATAAGTACCTAGAGGAGATTAGGATCCTTTAAGAAGACAAAGAAGATCTTCTTAGCTAATTGTGCAAGCAAGCCCTTGGAACACTCACATCGGTAAGCTTCTAGCTGAATCTGTAAGCTGACTATAAAGTGATTTGAGCCTGGTAAGGTGAGTATACTAGAGGTACAACATCCAAGCTTTAGGATCCAATTTTGGTTAAGAAAGAACCTATAAAATATGACCCCTATATATTGTGATCCCTTTCTCCTATTTGTCTATGTTATCCTACCATTGATTGGGATGAAATCAAAAAGAGCATTACCTTCAACAAAGTTCCTAAATTCCTGGGTAGCCTGATAAGAGGGATCAGCACCCACACCTTATCCATACTTCCCAATGTAGCATCTAAATCACCCCCTAAAATGACCTTAGAGTCCCCAAGGTTAAGTAGGACTTGAGACAGGGTATTCCACAATCTATGTTTACTGACAATCAAAGTCGGGCCATAGATATTGGCCCAATAAAAGGAGACTACAAAGACCGACACTTCAACAAGAAACCAATTGGTGTTGGATGAGATCAAATCCACTTTGTAGTTAAGATGGTTCCACAAAATTGTAGCACCTCCCAAGTCCCCTAAAAAGGGGACGTGGTAAAAATCCTAATTCTTCCAAGGGCCGAAAAGCTTAACCCCTCTATCCATAGATAATTTGGTTTCCTAAAGTAAAACAATATCTGCCCTACTTATTAGAATTTGATCCTTGATAAGACAAACCTTGTTAGAGACATTAATGCCTCTAACATTCCAAGAAAGGATTCTCATTAGTTCCTCGGAGATCCTACTTCTCTCCTTCCATGTTGTAATTGTTTATCTATTGAGGTAGAAACCTTGTCCTTAGACTTCCTAGGTAGCCTAGGGAAGGAAAGGATAGATTGAGACCCTGAGGAAATTTCTTCATCTTTTTTCTCCCTTTAGCAGGTCGACACCTCAGTTTTTTAGAAGAGGAATAGACCAAAATTTTGGAAATATCTGCATTTGTTTGGATAATAGCACATAAATTATGCAAAGGAGGAACATTACCTGTCATGTCCATTTTTTGAGAACTGAGAGGTTTATCAAATTTAGGTCCCTCCCTGCTAGCTAAATCATCAAACTGCCTATCTACCACTCCCAGTACTAAGGTATCCAACAAACTATCTACATCAGCTTTTGAAAGAGGGCCCTCAATGTTCTCCTTATTTTCCATACATTTTTGAAAACCAGACTGAAGAGAATGAGGAGTATTGACCTCTTGAATCTTCTCTATCATTTAGTTAATCTGTATCTCTTGAAGGGACTTACTTTGAAGGTTTCTTCAAGTTGTGGAACTAGTAATCTCACCATCCTCAGAGGACCAATCAGGTTCATAGTCTAAATGTAGTGATTTCTATATTCTTATGGTGAGAGAGGGGCGCTATCATAGAGGGAACCCAAATGGGATCCGTAGTTTTATCTTGTAGGGATCCATCTGGTTGTACCTTATAAAAATCCTTTCCACTGATCATAGAGTCTTAGTCTTTACATGGAGAAGATAGAGCATCCCTAGTCTGGCATTCCTAGTCAACCACCTTACTCAAAATGTGCATTTGAACCGACTGATTTCCCTTATCCACATGGACCCCTTGGTAATCCTCATATAAAATTGCTTTCTCTAGATCTCCCTTGTCAGATGCTTGGAGATTAAGCCTATTGTCTGGGCCAAGGGTACCCTCCATGTGATTCAGGGGGGATAGTTGAGGAATAATTATGGAATTAAGGAAAAATCCATTCTTAATAGGGTTGGATGATGAACTTGGGTTCTGCGAATTGCAAAGATGAAGGGAAACTGGGGGCTTAAATGCAGCTAGAGAGTCATGGATGGGAGCCTTGTATTTGGATGGTACCAAGCAGGGATCTAAGCATATCTTAGAAGAGGATCTGACTCCATGATTACATTGGGACTCCAGGTGACCAAGAAAATCTATCTTAAAATTAATGGTGTGAGAAGTATCAAAACAAATAGGTTGGTGAAGGGGACCAAATTTGGATTCTCGACATAGATCTTTAGGTGATTGCTTAGTGACATCTCTAAGGATACAAAACCTTGGTGAGATTTTAAAATCATCCAAGGATACTCATTCTTGTCTCAAAAAAATACCTAGTTTGTTAGCCATTGCTTCCATAATTTTAGACTATCTGAATTCAAGTGGTAATGCGGGGAAGGAGATCCAGAAGGGGAAAAACTTGATCTCACACTTGTCTGGTTTAAAGTTGGGGAACCAGATCTGAGTGTTGACACCCCAACCATGTAAAAACCAATCCTTGGTGTGGTGTATCTTATCTCTTCTATACTTATCCATGAATATAGTAATGAAAAAACCAGACCCATTATCTATCATAAAAGCCTTCTGAGCCCCAACCCACTTTTTCAACACCCATTCTGAAATTTGAAAATTATCCAGAGTATAGTTCTAGATCTTACCAATTAGGGCTCATGCTCATAGGTCTTGAACCTAGTGATATTACATCAACTTTATGATACAAATTCTAAATGCATCTTGCAAATTTACCTGACCTTGCAGAGCAAGGACCTCATGAGGGTTAGGAGTGAGATTTTGGTTGTGGGTTTGATTTGAAGGGAGCTTCAGCCTTAGGAGACTCCGACAAGTGAGAGGGAGAGATAGAGCTAGAGATATCAAAATTTACTCGTTGTCCTAGATTCTTTCTTCTTGTACTCTAATAGTGGCCACCCCATCTATTTAAAGATCAATTCGTGAAAGTACAAGATGGGCCACGGTTATGTACATAGTTAGACCAAGGTTTATCCACCCGGCCCCAGATTGAAACACCCATTGAGGTGTATTATCAGCATGGTAAGGATGCACATATTCATTCACCCACTAACCCGATCAAAAAACCCACTGGGGAGCCGATGATTCCCTAGCAACCGACTCATGAGATATTTTTTCCCTTAGTTCCTGGATCAGGAAAAGTCGGTCCACTTCGTCGCCCCATCTGTCCAAATTTCCTTCTGCCTTTCTTATATCTCTTTGGTATATGATGTCATCTCTTGTTTGAACCCTATATTTTGTTTATAGAGACATCATTTCATCTCTCTTCTAAACCCTATTTCGTGCCCATTGAGGTGGATTACCAACGTGAGAAGGATGCATAGATTCATCCACCCACCAACCCGATCAAAAAACCCACTGAGGAGTCGATGATGTCCTATCAACCGATTCCTGACAGAGTTTTTCCCTGAGTTCCTGGATCAAGAAGACTCAGTCCACTTCATCTCCCCCTCTCTCCAAACTTCCTTCTATCTTTCTGTTATCCCTATAGGTCGTGACGTCATCTCTCTTCTAGACCCTGGTTGTTGCCCACGTAGGTGCCACATTCTCAATTGTCTAAACCATGTTTCCTTCCCACACAGACGTCTAAACCCTCATTTCTTCCCACGCAGACATGGATTGTTATTTTAATTTACACATTACTTTATCTGCATTGATCGGTAATCACATTATTGATTTACTTCTACTCATTAGGACTAAAGTTTGAGATCACATTTTACATTTCACTGAGTTGATTTATATGTTTGAAATTGTTGTGATATACATCTAGGAGAATTTGGGACTATAGGATAATTGAGTACTAATCGAGTCACCCCCCCCCCCCCCCCCCCCTCTCAGTTATCTAACAATTGGTATCAGAGCATATAGTGCTTAGAAGGAAAAGTTTAAAATGACTTAAGCTAAAGATCACAAGATGTATAAGAGAGATGCACCAAAGCTAAACAATGCAAACTTCTCAACATGGAAGAGAAGAATGAGACTATACCTGTAAGGGATTGGAGATGATTTAACATTATACCTAGATAACAAATTCATCCTACCTACTGGACCTTTGAGTGTTACTCAGATGAAAGAGAAACATGAACACAACACTATGATGGTAGAAATTGCATCTTCACTTACAGATACTAAATTTGAGGATATCAAGACATGTACATCAGCCAAGAAGATGTGGGACAAGATTAGACTAGTTTATGGAGGAGATGTAAATGTACAAAGAGCTAAAGCTGAAAGTCTCTAAGGAAAATTTGATGACATTAGAATGAAAGAAGGAGAAAACATAACACAGTACAATAACCGAATCAAGGAGGTTGTGAATTCTATTCGTGCAGCAGGTGGAACTATTGATGAAGACACTATTGTGAGTAAGATTCTTAGAACTTTATTGCCTATTTATTCTATAAGAGCCTCTGCACTACATGAAATGAGAGTTGCACCTGGAAATAATATTACAGTTGATAGTCTTGTTGGAAGACTGATTTATTTTGAGCTGAACAATTTTGACAACAGTGTTGTACCTACTATGGAATCTACATTTATGTCTTCTCTGAAAATTAGTAAATCTAGTAGCAAACACATGATAAGAAGTAACAATGACAGTGGAAGTGATGATAGAGAACTTGATGAACTCGAAGCATTAATGGTTAAAAGACTGCACAAAGGAAAAGGAAGGTATAAAGGTAAACTACCTTTGATATGCTTTAATTATAAAGAAATTGGACACTTTGCTGCCAGATTCCCTAACAGAAAGAATGATGAAAGAAATGAAAGATCTAATGATAGAAAAGATGATCAAGAATAGGGAAGAAACTAAAAGTATGATAGAAGGAATAACTGAGATTACAAAGAAAAAGGAAAGAAGGCTTGTTACACTATTGAAGATAAAGATAATGACACCGATGAAGACATTGAGACAGTATTTATAGCTTTGAAAGAAGATTCAGAAGAAGATGAAAGTTATTTTGAAACAACACTTATTTTTAAAGTTAGTAAGAATGGCATTTGGTTTATTGATAGTGGCTGCACACATCACATGACTGGAGATAAATAAAAAATTAAATTTATTGAGCATTATAATGGTGGATCTGTTAGAATGGGAAATGATACACCTTGTCAAGTGAAAGGAAAAGGTACTATATTGCCGAACAATCAAATCAAATGTGAGAATTCATATTGGGTGAAAGGAATTAATTATAATCTTTTGAGTGCTTCACAGTTGAATAACACAGGTCACTGAGTTGCATTTGAAAATAGAAAAGCAAGAATCTATGATGGAATAGGAAAGTTGATCGGCACTGGTGCACAATCAAAAGGTAATCTATTCTATCTTGACAATTGTGAAAATACTTGTTTGATGGCTAAGAATGAAGATGTATGGTTGTGGCATAAGAGTATTTTTCATGTAAATTTTGATGAAATGGTTAAGATTAGTAAGAAAATAAAATTTAGAGGCTTACCGAGCTTATCTAAACCCGATCATGTAATGTGCACGAATTTTCAAATGGGAAAAATGTCAAAATCTAGTTTTAAGAGAAAGAATTTTTCATCTAATGATATTTAGGAGATATTTCATATAGACCTATGTGGACCAATGAGAACACAAAGTTATTATGGTGATAGATAATTTATTTTATTTGTTGATTTCTACTCTAGAATGATGACTATCATGTTCTTAAAAGAAGAATCTGAAGCATTTAAGATGCTCAAATGGTACAAAGATAAAGTAGAAAAATAAAGTGGTAGAGAACTGAATGTTTGAGATCTGATAGAGGAGGTGAATTTATTTTTGATGAGTTCACTAATTTCTATAATGAGTATGGAATTAAGAGACATATCTCTACACTGAGGACACCACGACAGAATGGAATTGCTGAAAGAATAAATAGATCAATTGTGGATCGTGCTCGAACACTTATGATTAAAAAGAATGTTGCACAAACATACTAGAGAGAAGTTGTAAGTACTATTGTATACACACTGAATAAAATACAATTGAAGAAAGATACAAACAAGAGATCTTATGAATTATGGTATGGTTATACACCTAATATACATTATTTTAGAATATTTGGAAGTTGATGTTATATTCTGAAAGATTATCAAAATGGTAAATTTGATTCAAAAAGTGATGAAGGAATTGATGACATTATTTTTCCATTAGTATACTCAGAGAAAAACACAGACAACAAGCATTATCGACAAACAGTTGTGTGCATAAATGTTGTCAGACTTCTATGAATCATTCCATCCAAGGTTGCTCAAGAATGAGGCCTCAAATATCGATCTATAGCTCTCTAGTCATGGAGTATAAAAATATGAAATAGAGGCCCTCAAATTCACCTAGTTGTGCCTATACAAGTACACCATGAAACGAGAGATTCAAATGCATGAGAATGAGATCTACTCTATATGATAACAATGCATAAAAATGAAATTAATCTAAATGATAAAAATGCATGGCTAATCTATGAAAGGAAATACAAATGCAATATTAATCTATGAAAATAAACATGATTCTAATCTATATGAGTATCCATGGATGCAAGAAACAATGAGACAAGAAGAGAGAAGTTGCAATATCCAAGCTCAAATGCTCAAATGCTCCTCCAAAATTGCTCTCCAAACCTGCAGCATAACAATACTATGAAAAAGATGTGTGTTGAATGAGAAGGAGAGATCTCCTTTTAAAGGAAAGTGAACGATTGAGATTAAGAGGCAAAAATCAAAGGCTATGATTAAGAAGCAAAAATCCCACCACTTAAGAGGATGTGATGAAAAAGGCATTTTTATTTAATTTTCATTTAATTTATTTCCTTTTTCAACA
>MU226025.1:1568797-1606575 GCA_018584345.1 Thuja plicata
AAGCCTCTTACATTTCTCCTTCTGCTTATTTTCATCATGTTGTCAAAATTCACATGAAACAATCTTTTGTGCCACAACCATATGTCTTTGTTTCTAGTCATTAAGCAAGTGGTGTTAGTATCATTCAAATATAATAAGTTACCTTTTGTCTGTTCACCGGTACCAATCAATCTTCCTGATTCATTGAAAATCTTTGCCTTCTTATTCTCAAATGCTACTCTGTGACCTAAATTATTTAGCTGAGAAACACTCAATAGATTATAATTCAATCCTTATACCCAATAAGCATTTTCACATTTAATCAAGTTATTCAACATTATAGTTCCTTTACCTTCAACTGGACAAGGTGTATCATTACCCATTCTTACTGTACCACCATTATAATACTCAAAAGTGTTAAAATTTTCTTTGTCACTGGTCATGTGCTGAGTGCAGCTACTATCTATAATCCAGATGTCATTATTGCTAACCTTAGATATGAGTGCAGTTTCTACATACCTTTCATCTTCATCTGAATCATCTTTCATAGCCACAAACACCATCTAAATTTCTTCATCAGGTTTCGTGTCAGTATCTTCATCTTTACAAGCAGCTAGATAGCTATCTTTCTTGCCTTTGTCCTTGTAGTCTCGGTATCTCTTCTTTCTGATTGTCGGTAACTTTTGTAATCTTTGTCATCACCTCTGTTAGATTTATTCTCAAAAGATCTGTCATTAACTCTGTCCTCTTTTCTTCTGTTAGGACATCTTGCAGCAAAGTGTCCAATCTCTTTACAATTAAATCATACATGTGGTAACTTGCCTTTATATTTATCTTTGCCTCTCTTCTTTCTTCTAGCCATAAGTGCTTCTATTTCATCTAGATCTTCTTCTTTAATTTCACTTTCACTATTTCTTCAAGATGTGTGTCTATGACTTGATTTGCTTATTCTCATAGAAGATTTAAATGCAGACTCTCAGTTTGGTAAGACACTATTATCAAAGTTATTCATCTCAAATGAAATCATTCTACCAATTAAACTATCAAGAGTAACTATATTGTTTGCTACTGCTCTCATTTCTTGAATGGCGGAAACTCTAATAGAATATACAGGTAGTAAGGTTCTTAAGATTTTACTTACCACTATCTCCTCTTCAAGTGTACATCCAACTCCTCGTATAGCATTGACTACTTCTTTGATTCTTGTGTTGTACTATGTGATGTTTTCTCCTTCTTTCATTCTGAGATCATCAAACTTTCCTCTAAGGCTTTCTGCCTTGGCTCTCAGAATATTTGTATCACCTCCATGTACAAGCTTCGGTTTTTCCCACATCTTCTTTGCAGTTTTGCAATCTTTGACATCTTCAAATTCAGCATCAGAGAGTGAGGAAGAAAGCTCTATGACCATGCAGTTGTGCTCATGCTTCTCTCTCAATTGATCTATTGTTAATGCTCCTGTGGGAAACACATATTCAGTATCTAGGAATTGAGTAACATCATTACCAATACCTGATAAATGGAGTCTTATCCTGCTTTGCGATGAAGCAAAGTTATCTTTGTTCAGCTTGGGCACATCTCGTCAGTTCATCTTGTGATCTTTAGCTTAGGTATTGAAACCTTCCTTTCTAAGAACACAAGCTCTGATACCAATTGTTAGTAATAACTGAGAGGGGGGGTGAATCAGTGGCCTCAAATTTATCCTTCAAACTTAACCACCAATCAATAAATCTTAGATTATTATGTCCCTACAAGATGCATGCCATGAAATAATAATAATAATTAACTATCTATTAGTTTTCTCTATCAATCCTTATTATTTCTTGATTATCGATAAGCAGTATAACTATTTACCGAAACTCAGTAAATAAGCAGAGTATACCAATCAATCCAGAGTTAGCTATGTAAGATGTAAAAAAATAAAGAAATGAATCATACACACATAACACATGAATTTTAATGTGGAAACCCTATTAAGGGAAAAACCACTAGGACCGGTACCCCAAATTTTCACTCTTCTGAAGTGAGCCATGTTAGGAGCCAACCCTGTTAAAGGTTACAAACACACTGTTAAGTGCGACCTTGTTAGAGGATTTTATACATAGAGGTTGTCACTTAGTGTTAGGAATCTATTGCTACCATCCTTGAATCAACCTCCTTAGACTGTCAATAGGTATCAGGAAAGTCCAATGCTACTTTCATGAATCAACCTTTTTGGCACTCCTTGAGATGTACCTCAATATATAGAAGACTGTTAAGTCCTACTCAGTTAAGAGACTTGATGCTTCAATGGTTAAATTGAAACACTATGACCTGTTCATATTGCAACTTGAATTGTAGATTTTTAGATCTATTTAAGTACATTACCTCTCTTACCAATGTATCAATTCAATCCTTGTACTCTACACTTTCTGCTCTGTGATGTTGTGCTCACTGTTCATCGGTGTCTGTAGAATTCCTTAGCTCTTCCTTCAGCTTGTTTGATCAGCACTACATGAATTTTTTCTTCATCAGTTTCTCTTCAGCATCCTCTTTCTATTCACTCCCCTTAATCCTATTCATAAATGAATTAAGTTTGTATCTTATATAGACATAGTATTCATTGTTTCTTGGTTCTTGATTCTTGGCATGATAAACAATCAAGTCAATTAGATTTAAAGCATAAATCTTGATTTGTCTCATAGATATATTCTTGCCAACTATACAAATCATCTTTAAATCAATCACTTATCTCTGATCGAATAAAACAAAGTAGACAACCAGTTAAGTCTATATTTAGCTCTGCCAGTTAGATAATTTGTCATTTTCTAAACTCTCTATTTTGTCGGTCACCACTGCAATTAGTCGTCGGTGACAATTGACTGATCTATCGGTGAGACTCCAGTTAGCTTCATGATCTCTGTCCATTGGGCATCATTGGAATTTTACTTGTTGATAAACTCTGTATCTTTGGTTGTCGGGCACTTTGAGTCTTTAGCTCGTCAGGCAACCTTCTGACTTTGCTCGTCGGGCATTCTGTGGTATCACTTTGACTATTCTTCTTTTCTCTATCTGATGGTGTGCCTTCCGTCGGTGTTGTTTGTCACTTAGTAAATACTTTACTTTTATGCATTGCTAAAAGCATAACTTTGGTTCTCTGAAGTCTTTGGCATTATGTACATGACCGTACAAATTATATCAAGTTGACATCAATGACAATACAGTCCATTAACTGATTTAATGAATTGCATTATCTTCAACTTAACATTGTCAAATATTCAATCAGTTACATGTCATCAGAGCATAGACAACAACCTTAGAGAATAGATGAAACTATATAATCATATATGACATTCCACGATTTTAGAATGCCAATATGTGCAGACAACAATCTCCGCAGACAAAAATCTGTGAAGATGATAATCTCGGAGCATAGACAACAACCTTAGAGCATAGATGACACTGTATAATCATATATAACATTCCATGATTTCAATGTGTGAATGCGGGTTTTTTAAAATTTGAAAAGAAGTTTAGGGACGTGGGTCCCACTGGGTGTGCCAAAATGTGTATGATGAAAACCTACCTATGTGGAACAATCTCAGACATGCAAATGTTAGTAATAAATCAATCTAATCTACACATATTCATAAAACTTGCAACTACACAATAACTTCTAACATAACCTCCAATGAGCCAAACAAGTGCACCCAAGACTTGTTGATTTTCTTTTAGAGAGGAATGTAGGTGTGGTCTCCCAACACAAAATATAAATACCACTTGATTAATGATGATAAATGATCTTAAATGCAATACTAAATGAAGTAATATTAAATGACCTCAAGGACTAGTTATGTAGAACTAGCCTCAAGCATTCAATACAAATGCAAGAATTAGGAATAAATCTAATGCAAGATCCTAATGAGTAATGAATTCAAAACTAATAACTACAAATGAGGTGCAACTACCATGTTAAATTCAAAAACTACCAAACATGTTAGTCATAAATCTCTAAATGAATGCAAGATATCTCTAAGCACAAAATATCATGATAACTCTAATATGCAAAAATGAAGGATGATTTGCAAGGAGTGAGGCATCCTAGTTATATATTTTTGGAGGGCTTGGATGAGGTGGATCTAATGTGGCATCCACATAGATTCAACATAGAATAAAGTAGTGTTCATGAAAGAGGGAGATTTTCTAACACATGTGTGAGAAACTCTTGAAAATCATGGTTCAATGACAAGTGTAAGAGGGTGGGAGACCCAAAGTGAGTCACATGTTGAGAATCTTCCAAAGAAGAAATATGAGACAAGATGAAATAGAAATGGCTTGGGTTATTTTAGGAAACGGGAATGGACAACTCTCATAGGAAGGGTGCTCACACATGTGTGAGCACCATTAGGAGGTTAATTGTTGTAGGAATTATAAAATTACTCTAATGAATCTAAGATTAATTAGAGTAGGCTTAGGAGGATAGTGATGGGTACAAATTAGGAATCTAGGCTAGATTTAGGATTAGTCCAAATTAGATTTATTTTAATTATAGATTAGTAGAATATTAGAATGTGGATGGAATAAATAAATTAAAATTTATTTAAAGGGGGATTTAACGGAGGGAATGTATTAAATAAAATTTAATACATTTAGGGGAACGATATTTAAATTAAATTTAGATATCATTGAAGATGAACTAGATTTAATTATATAAATTTAATTAAATAGGTGGGAGAATATCACAATATGATTAATTAATTAAAATTAACTATAATGGTGCAGGGGAATATTAATTAAAACAATGTTTCTTCTCTTTCTTCCTCATTACAACATTTAAAACATTGTTTCTTCTTCCTCATTGCAACATTGTGGCAAACTGCAACATCCATTATTTAAGGGTTTGGTTTCATGATTTCTTGTTGGGGTTTTTAGAGTCCAATATATTGTGTCAACACTTTTGATCAGCTCCAAGGAGACATTGCATCATTAAGGTATAAGGTGATTTATGTTTTAGATATAGATTCCATTTCATCTTTCCTTATACAATTTTCAATTCAATTTCAAGGTTAATTCCTAAATAGGGGTTTGACCAAGGAAAACCCTTTTCCACAACATTTTTCTCTTATTTTATATGTGCAGGAATAGTGACATAAATTATGGAACCGGATTTGGGAATATCAGAAATAGTCATAGGCCCTCGGAAAGTTTCATCAGATTCAAAGTTAAGGACAAGGTTAAAATTTTGGAACATTTTCCTAGACTAGGTCGTCCAAGTCGGCCTCATCCTTTGGGGCTTAAATTTTTACAAAATATAGTTAGAGGCATCAAAGTCCCAGATCTGGAGTTACACCTGATTTTGACATTTTGGTGACAGTCAAAATCAGATTTGAAGGTCAATCTTCCTCTTCTTTTTTTTCAAGGTGAGTTCATTACTGAACTATTTTCTCCTTCCACTCACTTTATAGATCATATTTACTAGCATTTACATATCTTTATCATTTTCTATAAGAATACAAACACCCCCTTTTACATAGATCTTGCATTAGCACCCTTTATGTCTCGGTTGTAATAATAATATTGGGTTGTGGGTGGGTTTGTATTCTAATGCATAATATGATTTGGTGAGTGATCTGCATCCTAGCATTGTTCACCATTTTATTTTTGGAAAGTGGCCTAATGAGTATATCTTAGAGGTTATAATTTATGGAAACACTACTTATTGGCATGGTCTCTTGGAGTACAATCCAGTTTTGGATATTCTATTTGGAAAAATGACTAAGTCTAGGAAATAGTTACACAGTTTTTCCTAGCAAGCACAATATGTGAAGAATTAAGTAATGTAATATTATAGGAATGTATTATGGGATGTAGTAGACCTTCACTTAAGGTGACTTGTATTTGGGAGTTGACTAAAGAGAGTTACATCTTGATGTGGTTACGTGAAGACAGTGCAACAGTGAAACATGTCAGATGAATGGTCGCAATGTTTAAGGGAGTAACATATGGATTCCAGAAGTGCCACTTTGGATTTGGTTTGGGTCCTACCTTATCTTTGTGGATATATGATCATCGAATATTTATTTTATATTTAATCATATTTTGGACACATTTTGTGATGTATTTGTGAGACGACTATAAAGGTTATGAGATCGAGTATATATGTGAAGATGTTTTGAGATGTGAATATGTTTGTAGAATAGATAGATGCATTGTGATGTCAGAATCAGATAGGTGATGTTGGTAGCTATAATTGGGACTACTTAAGCATAGAATATGCTTGTATAGTTCACCTTTTGATAAATCATTGTAAAGACAGTTTTTCATTGGAAGAGAAATGAGCTCCTTAAAATACCCCTGACATGGTTTCTATCCTTTAAAAGGGATTTGTACTAAATGTAATATTCATCTCCTATCAGGACTAGGTCTCCTAATAGGGAAATTATATGCTTAGTGAATTATTTGTGGTATCATCCCCACTAGGGTTTTCTGTTGGCCAGGGTTTTCTAGTTAACAAATCATGGTGTTATGAGTTATTTACTTTAGGTGTATGTTATTCTTACTTTAGTAATTGCATGGTTAAGTTTCAAATTAAAGTGATATAATATTGATTCACCCCCCTCTCAGTATCACTTAATATTAACAATTGGTATCAGATCTTGAGTCCCTTGGAGAGAAAGCCTAAAAACTTGAGGGAGATCTAGATGGATTTAAGTAGTTTGGAAGAAAATTTTGAGGTAGCACTTGAAGACCTTGATAAGGAAAAAGCTGATAATGCTAAATTGAAATTCAAATTAAGAAGAGTTGAGGGTTTCATAAAGAAGCTTAAGGAATGACTTGAACTTTCCAGGAACCAAAGGAAAGATCTTATGGAAAAGATACAAGAGGAATCTGAAAATGATTCATCTAATCAGATTAAAAAGCTTAAGCAAGACAAAGAAGTGTTGAAACATGAATGCAAAGTTACTACTATTCAAATGGCTAAAGAAATTCAACAAGAAAGAGATGGAAAGACAAGACTTGAAGAGATTTTAAAGAATGCAAATGTATAGATGGGAAAGATGCAGTTTGAACTTGATGATTACCAGATCAAGTATCAGGAATTAGAGAAATATAACCTTATCATTAAGGGAGAACTTGTTGAAGAAAAGAATCACATTGAAAAAATTCATGTGAGTAGTGATAATATTGATGAATAGAGGGAAAGAAAAAACCTATAGGTGACATGACAGGAGTTGGCTTTGATAAATCAGAATGCTCTAAATCTCAAGAAAGACATTTTGAAAGTAAAACACATTAGACACCTAATCAACAAGAAGATCATATATAGCAAGAGGAACATAGAGAAAAGATCTGACCTTTCAGAGGAAGATGATTTGGGTGTAAAAAATTTGGTCACATGAAGAGGGATTGCAGAGGTAAGACTCCTTATAAGCCCTTTTCTGGCTATTGTTTCAGTTGCTATGAATATGGGCACAAGAAGGAAGAATATAGAAAACCTAATCAATACAACACTAAACAAGATTACATCAAAGAGGGAAGTGCAGCTAAGATTGCATGTTACAAGTGCAATAACTTTGGGCACATCGCAAGGAATTGCAAGTTAATCAGAACAGATCATCTCCTACATGCTATAAATATAACAATCAAGGACATATAGAAATTTTTTTAGGTATAATGGAGTTGTAAGAAACAGAAGACCACTACCTATTGTTATAAATAAAAATGTTGGTGATTTTGGTAAGAGTTTGGAAGAGTATAGGGGTGAGTTTCATCAAGTGTTTAAGAAGGAAGGAGACAAGGATAGTGGTAAAGTATGGAAAGTGAAGGAACAAAGTGAGACTAAGGTTAAGGGAGAATCAATAGATGCTACTGAACCCTCGCTTTATATTTCTACATCATCCTAAATGGACAAGCATGGTCTTAGGGGAGCTTAGGAGAAATATAACATAAATCTATCCAGCTCCTTTGAATGCAGAATAAGCTAATGCGAGCTTATGGACAAATAATATGATTAGTGTAGATTCTATATCCAAGACCACATGGTTATACATACTATATTAGATGATCGCCATAAAGATGGATGACTGGATCATTGCAGACTTACAGGTTCATCGAGAAATGTGTCAATTTATGCACGACGAAGTATAAGTTCAATTCCTTGAACATTTTTAATCACCATTCGAGCATAACTTAAGGATATCAGATGAGAAAACAAAGAAGCGAGAGCATTCCTGTGATCGTTGAGTGTGCATACCCTCATTCACTGAGAAAAAGGTATTTTGATCTTCTATGAGATTTGTTTACTATGGATACTCCATTGATCGTTGATGTTAGTGAGAGGCTGAGGTATAAGTTTAAGAAACACCCTTAAAAATCCACAAAGGCTGATCTTGAAGGCGTGTTTTCACAAAATCCATACGGCGTGGTTCATGTGAAAGATATTAGGGAATACATACATTGCAAGAATGAGTCATTGAGGGAGTTTGAAATATTTAAAGAAATGAAAGACATGATAAAGGATTATGGAACTTGGAAGGATGAGTTCGCTCATTTACAAAACCTCAGCATCATGTGAATGATGGAACTGTACAAATTAAATGAAGAAGAATGGATCAAGATCATTCTTAGAAGAGTACATGACCAATTTCTATGGAGAAGAAAGAAGCCTATTAAGATTTCTAGTGAGGTGAATCATGATGTGACCGGATTGGATAATACTGCATTATCCCTACTGCAAAAAAGAAAACAAAGAAACCATTCAAAACCCTAACAAATTCAAAGTGGGACAAGAGGGCAATGATGATTGCTGACAGCTTTCAGCAAGATGTAAGATTTATTTCTATGATTTTGGGATACAAAATTTACTACAGCAGCCGAACTAATTCAGTTTATGTAGGTGTAATAATAATGGCATATAAGATGGAAAAATAAAACATGGAATACAACTGATGTGAAGTACTCAAACAATAATGCTTAGAGAATGTTAAACAAAGCAAGCTGGAAAAATCAAAAGCATTCAGGTTTGGATCTCTACTAATACATATATGCATTCATATAGTACACACATTTCCTGGAATGCACCCTTGGGCATGGAAAGACAGTGAACCCACAAACATTCAAGTGACAACATTTATAGAAGACAAAATAACACATGGGTAGATGGAGAAGTGTTTGGCATGTTCAATATTATTCAAAGGAAAATGAAGAAAAGAATGAGAATTCATGAATTAATGGTTGAGAAGTACAAAGATACAATTTGTTTCATAGTTGAAACTGATTATGTATGCTTCGAAGTAGTATATCCTAGGAAGAAATTGAGTTATTCTATGGGTTATGAGGTCAGTGCAGAAGTTCTTACCATGAAATTAGAACATTTTCTATCTTCTGAGATTCATTCTACTGAAGAAAGATGCCCAAAACCATTTTGAAAGGAGAGTCTTCTAAATCTGCACAAGTACACATTGACTCATCTAAGGATGAAGATGATAGTAATCATTTATATAGTACACTTAAGAAACCATATTTCTTTGTAGAAGGTGTGCCTGTGTCTTTGGACACTTCACAGGATATTGGTGACTCTTTTCAAGGGAATGTTGATATTGTTACTGAGGTAGATGGAAGAAATGAACATAGTACAATCAATACAATAGATCTTGGCACATTGACTAGGGAAGAGATGAAAGGAGATATTGAGGAAGTAGATCAAGGCACTAAGGAAGAACTTAAAGAAAGTATGGTTGAGGTATAGAAGGAAGTTGAGACTGGGGATGAAGCTAAGAAAGAAACTAATGTATCCATTCTCGGTTCTTCAGCTCTATTATTGGAAAGTGATACTAAACTTATGAACACTAATGTTGACGGCATGGATGAGGATGAATTAATGCTGTCATTCATAGCCTTTGCTAAGGATAGATAATAAATGAAGACAAAGAAAAATAGAAATGTATTGGATATGGAAGTAGATAGAATCAACAAAATTCTACCCATACCTTTCACCTTTCAGGGAAATGATACAGTTGATAATATGAACAAAGTCCTTGATGACTTTGATGTTCACTTTACTTATTTTGAGAAGGTTGTAGCTATAAAATTTGAGAGAGACTCTATCGAGAAGAAGTTAGAGGATATATGTCAATCATTAAAGTGGGATATCATCATATTAGACAACACTATCTCTAGTATTAGGTCTTGCATCGAGCATGGAAAGAAGATATACAATTGTTGCATGAACCCTTCTTAGCATGTATAGAATGTGGTGGATATAATCCATAATGATGAGAATACATTGCATGACTTGGCAAATAATTATGGATCCTCCTCATAATCTGTTACAAAGATGGATAAGGAAGTATCTAGGTTAGTTGACAAAATCAATGTGCTTGAAACTGAGAAGTCAAGAGCATTATGGAGATTTTTTATGTTGAGGAGTATGCTTACTCCTAAACTATCAATTCTGGAGAAACACATTAAGGACATGGAAACATCAAAGAAGTCCATTGTTAAAGCTTTGTCTATAGTACTGAATGATGCATAGATCTCATCCTTTTCTTTGAATATCCTTATTCATGTTGGTAAGACCTTGGAGAAGACATGGCCAACAGATAGAAAGATCTTGAAAACCTCTTATCAAGATATTCTTCATATGGTATGATTTTTTAGTGAGCAGCTCTACAATTTTGATGTTTATATAGTAATTTTTTTTACTATAGATTTTCCATTAATGGCAAAGGGGGAGTAATAAGTGTAGTATGAAAAATATATAGTTAGTAGTTTGGCACTAGACACTTAGTCATTTTTCACTAAGTGTTTCCATCAATGCCAAAGGGTAATATTGTTGTCAAGTGGCCTGATGAGTATAGCATAGAGGTCATCATTTATGGAAACACTACTTATTGCAATGTTCTCTTGGAGTACAAACCATTTTTAGATATTTTGTTTGGAGAAATGACTACTTCCGGGAAGCAATTGACAGGGTACAATTGCACAGTTTTTCCTAACGAGCACAGTATGTGAATAATTAAGTCATGCGGGCTTAGAGGAATGTATTATGGGATGTAGTAGACCTTTAGTTAAGGTTTCTTGTATTTTGGATTTCACTATCTAGAGAGTTACAGCTTGATGTGGTTACACGAGACAGAGCAACAATGAAATAGGGAAGATGAATGGTCGCAATGTTTAAGGGACTAACATATGGATTCCAGAAGTGCTACTTTGGATTTGGTTTGGGTCCTACCCTATCTTTATTGACATATGATCGCTGACTATGTATTTTCTATTTGATCATGTGTTGGACATGTTTTGTGATGTATTTGTGAGTTGAGTGGAAAGGTTATGAGATCAATTATATATGTGAAGATGTTTTGAGATGCGAAGATGTGTGTGGAACATATACATGCATTGTGATGTTAGAATAAGACAAATGTTGTTGTGAGCTATAACTAGGACTACTTAAGCATAGCATATGCTTGTACAATTCACCTTTTGATAAACTATTGTAAAGATAGTTTTCCATTGTAAGAGAAATGAGATCTTTGTAATACCCCTAACAGGGTTTCTATCCTTTAATAGGGATTTGTACTAAATGTAATATTCAACTCCTAACGTGGACATTATACTCTTAGTGCATTATTTATGGGTATCATCCCCACCGGGGTTTTCTCTTGTCCATGGTTTCGTCATTAACAAATCATGGTGTTATGAGTTGTTTACTTTATGTGTATGTTATTCTTACTATAGTATATTTCAAAACCCCATTGGACACCCTAGACAAGTTTAAAAACCCTTATGAATGACTTTTTAAACCTTCACTTAATCCTCTTTTCCATGTAGGGATGTAAATAATATTTTGTTCTATTAATTTCTTTTCACAATCATGAAAGTCCAACATGTTGATAGTCATACAAATTATGTCATAATTTATCTTATTTTATTTTATTTTATCTTTTGAAACCACACATGATTTTTAGAGGTTTTTGCAGCATTAGTTCATTTAGAAAATCAATAACTGGGACTATAGTGAAAATTTTGAGTTTTTTTACAACTTTTAATGGAAGACTTATTTTTCAAAAAAAACATAACCAAATGATATATAAAAACTCTAGAGTAAAACTTGTCATTTGTTTCTTCTTCAGATATTCCAAAAACACATTTTGGCTACTTCCCTAAACTAATGATTTAAGTAGAAATTTTAAAATCTCCAAAACAATAAGGCATTTCAAAAAAATCACAATATCTTTGATTATACCAGGAACACCCCTATAAAAGGATTCTATACCAGCTCTAACTAATATGATTAGTGTAGATTCTATATCCGAGACCACATGGTTATACATACTATATTGGATGATTGCTAGAAAGATGGATGACTGGATCATTGTAGACTTACAGGTTCATCGAGAAATGTGTCAATTTGTGAACGACGAAGTATAAGTTCAATTCCTTGAACAAATTTAATCACCATTCAAGCATAACTTAAGGAGATCAGATAATCAAACAAAGAAGCTAGAGCATTCCTGTGATCGTTGAGTGTGCATACCCTCATTCACTGAGTAAAAGGTATTTTGATCTTCTACGAGATTTGTTTACTATGGATACTCCATTTATCTTTGATGTTAGTGAGAAGCTAAGGTATAAGTTTAAGAAACACCCTTACAAATCCACAAAGGATGATCTTGAAGGCGCGTTTTCACAAAATCCATACGGCATGGTTCATGTGAAAGATATTAGGGCATACATACATTGCAAGAATGAGTCATTAAGGGATTTTGAAATATTCAAAGAAATGAAAGACATGATAAAGGATTATGGAACTTGGAAGGATGAGTTCGCTCATTTACAGAACCTCAGCATGTGAATGATGGAACTGTACAAATTAAATGAAGAAGAATGGATCAAGATCGTTCTTAGAAGAGTACACAACCAATTTCTATGGAGAAGAGAGAATCATATTAAGATTTCTAGTGAGGTGAATCGTGATGTGACCAAATTGGATAATACTGCATTATCCCTACTGCGAGAAAGAAAACAAAGAAACCATTTGAAACCCTAACACATTCAAAGTGGGACAAGAGGGCAATGATGATTTTTGACATCTTTCAGCAAGATGTGAGATTTATTTCTATGATTTTGGGATACAAAATTCACTACAGCAGCCGACCTAATTCATTTTATATGGATGTAATAATAATGGCATATAAGATGGAAAAATAAAACATGCAATACAACTGGTGTGAAGTACTCAAACAATAATGCTTGGAGAATGTTAAACAAAGCAAGCTGAAAAAATCAAAAGCATTTAGGTTTGGATCTCTACTAATACATATCTACATTCATATAGTACACAAGTTTCCTGGAATGCACCCTTTGGCATGGAAAGACAGTGAACCCACAGACATTCAAGTAACCAAAATTTATAGAAGACAAAATAACACATGGGTAGATGGAGAAGTGTTTGGCATGTTCAATATTATTCAAAGGAAAATGAAGAAAAGAATGAGAATTCGTGAAGTAATGGTTGAGAAGTACAAAGATACAATTTGTTTCATAGTTGAAACTGATTGTGTATGCTTCGAAGTAGTAGATCCTAGGAAGAAATTGGGTTACTCTATGGGTTATGAGGTCAGTGCAGAAGTTCTTACCATGAAATTAGAACATGTTCTATCTTCTGAGATTCATTCTACTGAAGAAATATGCCCAAAACCATTTTGAAAGGAGAGTCTTCTAAATCTGCACAAGTACACATTGACTCATCTAAGGATGAAGATGATAGTAATCATTTATACAGTACACTTAAGCAACCATATTTATTTGTAGAAGGTGTGCCTGTGTCTTTGGACACTTCGTAGGATATCGGTGACTCTTTTCAAGAGAATGTTGATATTGTTACTGAGGTAGATGGAAGAAATGCACATAGTACAATCAATACAATAGATCTTGGCACATTGACTGGGGTAGAGATGAAAGGAGATATTGAGGAAGTAGATCAAGGCACTAAGGAAGAACTTAAAGAAAGTGTGGTTGAGGTATAGAAGGAAGTTGAGACTGAGGATGAAGCTAAGAAAGAAACTAATGTATCCATTCTCGGTTCTTCAGCTCTATTATTGGGAAGTGATAGTAAACTTATGAACACTAATGTTGATGGCATGGATGAGGATGAATTATTGTTGTCATTCATAGCCTTTGCTAAGGGTAAGGAGAGATAATAAATGAAGACAAAGAAAAATAAAAATGTATTGGACAGGGTAGTAGATAGAATCAACAAAATTCTACCCATACCTTTCACCTTTCAGGGAAATGATACAGTGGATAATATGAACAAAGTCCTTGATGACTTTGATGTTCACTTTACTTATTTTGAGAAGGTTGTAGCTATGAAATTTGAGAGAGACTCTATGGTGAAGAAGTTAGAGGATATATGTCATTCATTAAAGTGGGATATCATCATATTAGACAACACTATCTCTGGTATTAGGTCTTCCATCGAGCATGGAAAGAAGATATACAATTGTTGCATGAACCCTTCTCAGCATGTATAGAATGTGGTGGATATAATCGATAATGATGAGAATACATTGGATGACTTGGCAAATAATTATGGGTCCTCCTCATAATCTGTTACAGAGATGGATAAGGAAGTATTTAGGTTAGTGGAAAAAATCAATGTACTTGAAACTGAGAAGTCAAGATCGTTATGGAGATTTGCTATGTTGAGGAGTATGCTTACTCCTAAACTATCAATTCTGGAGAAACACCTTGAGGACATGGAAACATCAAAGAAGTCCCTTGTTGAAGCTCTGTCTATAGTACTGAATGATGCATAGATCTCATCATTTTCTTTGAATATCCTTTCTCATGTTGGTAAGACCTTGGAGAAGACATGGCCAGCAGATATAAAGATCTTGGAAACCTCTTATCAAGATATTCTTCATATGGTATGATTTTTTAGTGAGAAGCTCTACAATTTTGATGTTTATATAGTAATTTTTTTTCCTATAGATTTTCCATTAATGTCAAAGGGGGAGTAATAAGTGTAGTATGAAAAATATATAGTTAGTAGTTTGGCACTAGACACTTAGTAATTTTTCACTAAGTGTTTCCATCAATGCCAAAGGGTAATATTGTTGTCAAGTGGCCTGATGAGTATAGCATAGAGGTTGTCATTTATGGAAACACTACTTATTGCAATGTTCTCTTGGAGTAGAAACCAGTTTTAGATGTTTTGTTTGGAAAAATGACTACTTCCGGGAAGCAATTGACAGGGTACAGTTGCACAGTTTTTCCTAACGAGCACAGTATGTGAATAATTAAGTCATGCGAGCTTAGAGGAATGTATTATGGGATGTAGTAGACCTTTATTTAAGGTTGCTTGTATTTTGGATTCACTATCTAGAGAGTTACAACTTGATGTGGTTACACGAGACAGGGAAGCAATGAAATAGGGAAGATGAATGGTCGCAATGTTTAAGGGACTAACATATGGATTCCAGAAGTGCTACTTTGGATTTGGTTTGGGTCCTACCCTATCTTTGTTGACATATGATTGTCGACTATGTATTTTCTATTTGATCATGTGTTGGACGTGTTTTGTGATGTATTTGTGAGTTGAGTGGAAAGGTTATGAGATCAAGTATATATGTGAAGATGTTTTGAGATACGAAGATGTGTGTGGAACATATAGATGCATTGTGATGTTAGAATAAGACAAATGATGTTGTGAGCTATAACTAGGACTGCTTAAGCATAGCAAATGCTTGTACAATTCACCTTTTGATAAATTATTTTAAAGATAGTTTTGCATTGTAAGAGAAATGAGATCTTTGTAATACCCCTAACAGGGTTTCTATCCTTTAACAGGGATTTGTACTAAATGTGATATTCAGCTCCTAACATGGACATTATACTCTTAGTGCATTATTTATGGGTATCATCCCCACCGGGGTTTTCTCTTGTCCATGGTTTCCTCATTAACAAATCATGGTGTTATGAGTTGTTTACTTTATGTGTATGTTATTCTTACTATAGTATATTTTACTGTAGTATATTTCAAAACCCCATTGGACACCCTAGACAAGTTTAAAACCCCTTATGAAAGACTTTTTAAACCTTCACTTAATCCTCTTTTCCATGCAGGGATGTTAATAATATTTTGGTCTATTAATTTCTTTTCACAATCATGAAAGTCCAACATGTTGATAGTCATACAAATTATGTCATAATTTATCTTATTTTATTTTATTTTATCTTTTGAAACCACACATGATTTTTAGAGGTTTTTGCAACACTAGTTCATTTAGAAAATCAATAACTGGGACTATAGTGAAAATTTTGAGTTTTTTTACAACTTTTAATGGAAGACTTATTTTTCAAAAAAAACATAACCAAATGATATATAACAACTCTAGAGTAAAACTCGTCGTTTGTTTCTTCTTCAAATATTCCAAAAACACATTTTGGCTACTTCCCTAAACTAATGATTTAAGTAGAAATTTTAAAATTTCCAAAACAATAAAGCATTTCAAAAAAACTGCAATATTTTTTATTATACCTGGAACACCCCTATAAAAGGATTCTATACCAGCTCTAAAAAATATTCAGATTTAATTATTTTCTTGAGATTATGACCAAAAATGATAGATAATTTTGTTTGACCATTTAATTGGGAATAGAGTTTTCAGTTTGAATATCATATAATATCTAGAAAGCATATAGACAACACATATCAATGCCAACAAAAAAATATAGGACAAGAAAAACATAAATCCATTTCCTCTCTTTGAAGATTGGGCTTTATAGTATTGGCAAGATGTCTTAGAAATTTCAATCCTATCAAAAAAAGTCCTTGACCTTGATTTTTGACAACGAAGAAAAAAAACAAAGCTATGCATACTGGTTCATTCTTTACAAACAAAACCCTTTTCACCATCAAATCTTATGTCCGTAGATTTGATCTCGAAATGGATTCAGATTCTTGGATCCCATTTTGGATCAATCTTTTGAATCTTCCATTTGATTTTAAGGAATCTAATATTTCACAAAAGATTAGTAACCATTTAGGGCTCTTCCAAAAATCAGAGTTCCAATTTTCAAAAAAAGACATAAGGAAAACAATGTGTTCTTCTCAAAAATTATGATCTTGCTCCACCCTCTATAAACATCATATTAGAATCAGAAGTTTGCCATCAATTTCAAGGCCATGAAAAATAGAATATGTCTCATTTCTACAATGTTCACAGTTATGGAATTTTCTATACCCCTTATTTTACTGTAGTCAGGAATTGAACCTTTCATCCCTAGTAACGACTTCAATGAGACCCTACTTAAGTCAGGAAAATAAGGTGAAATTATTACTTTCACAAAGGTAACTAGAGACTTCAAGGAGTTTCTGAGTACCAACTCTCTCTCCAAGTATATCCCCAAAAAGGGAAATTCTCTTAAAAAAGTTGAAGAATTGATTCCATCAGATTTCAAAAAGACTTGATGGTTTTCTGTTACCAAACAAATAGCTCACTTTAGCTTAGGACTTCTCATATTCCTGTTGGGAATGCGAAGCCCAACAGTCACATGTATTTACGTCTTCGCATCTCTTCATTTGACGAAATGGAAATAGATGAAATAAAAAGATACAAAGAAATTAGGCCAGTAGCTAAGAAAGTTGTAATTATAGATTTTCATAGGTTTGTTAAAAAAACACCAGAGCTACAAGAGAAACTTCATCTTGAAGATTGTAAAATAGATTTTTTTTGTTGCACAAGGAAATCCTGTTGGGTGTTATAGAGATTCGCCCACAGATGTTCTACATGACAATATACATAAATTGGAGTATAGGATCATTGGTGATTTTCCTATCAGAGAAACCAAGGACTGCAAAGGGGACAATGTTGTAGGAGATGATAGATTTTCCTGGGAGGCTCTATTTTGTGCAAATGAGGAGGCTACACCAGGAGGAATATTAAGCGTTGAGGAGTTCTGTGATTCGTAGGAAATTTTAATGGTAGGAGAACAGGACATCCCACTATTGATTGACCAATTTGGTGATTTATGATTTGAGAAGACTCATTTCTTCCCTATGAATAACATTTATAGAAAGGTCTTTGATTTGTTAATTTTTTTCGAAGGTAAAATTGTGTTTGTCTCCACTGCCAAGCATGCCCAAAAGTTGAGAAATAAATGAGCCATAGTGTATCATATGAATTCGAGTAGAGAGTTCCTAATGTCAAAGGTAAGAGGAATTGCAGACCTGAGCCCATGGCTGCCTCCATCGAGTGAGTTCATTTCTTATGTCACGACTGTCAAGGTGGGAATGTCCTCTATGTGGTATGAGGGAAACATGAGCTTTCTCAAGCATGGAGAAGGTGTTATTTAGAGGATGTTAGAGAGGATAACTTGGTGGCTCCCTTGTTTGCAGACAATGAGGGGCCAAATTTCCAATGACATGAAATGAGAAATTTAAGCCTAGCAAAAGTTGATTTGAAGTATCTAAACTAGTTTGTGGAGGTTGGGAGTTGTAAATCATGGATGTTGGTCATTGAGTCGACTAACACCAGGTGCAATGAGTAGTAGTACGTACTTTTTGAACTCTGGAAATAGTTCAGCATGACCCTTCTACTTTATCTAGCTCGAAGATGAAATTTGAGTTTGCAAGCACGAGATTAACAAAAAATGATGTAAGAGAGTGAGTTTTCATAGAGGATACTTCAAAGCACAAGTCTGAAAAGAAGGACCTAGTTTAGATTATGGATGCCCTTCTTCCCCTTTATCTTAATAGCTACAAATCAAAATTTTCTTTAGAAGAATTTAGGGCCTACAATGGCACAAATTTTCCAGAAAAGAAACAGGAGGAGAAATTCCAAATCCCCGAGGGAAATATTAATGATAATGTCAAAGAAACTCCTGAGAAGAAAGAGCTTGGGAAATATTGGAGCGACAGAGCATCAAAATAATTGATCTTTGCAAAGGAAAACTTGCAAGGATATGGGGGATATGGGGTTTTAATAGGCATAAAATGGGTAAAAAACTAGAGGAGGAATCCCAAAGTTCACTAGATAACGGTCAAGAAAAGGTTAGTGAAATTGGGGAGGGGGGGGGGAAATTGGCCCTGCTATGAAATCTCCTAATAATGATGATGAGATTAAAATTAGTCCCTCTAAAATAGGCCCTGGGTATATGAAAGAGGCCTCTATGTTGGGTAAGGAGTTGAAAAAGGTTTTTTTCATTCGTTCATAATAGCAGTAGTGATATGGCCCAGGATATTATCATAGAGGAAGATTGTAAGGAGAATGCGGATGAAGGAACCCAACAACAGAAGAGTGGTGGAAAGTTTGATTTAAGGTCTGGTTCAATGAGATATTATGAACAAGTATACTGTGATGCTACTAGCATTCTTATTTGTACAAATGGATTCAGATATAATAGTTGTTGCTCAAATGTTTCTAGAATAATAGCATCAATATATCTTATTCAAAGAACCATGAATAATCTCATTTTATTGGGAGTTTTTGTCAATTTGGTTCATAAGTTGTGTAAATATGATCAGATGTATTATTCTTTGGATGAAGGAATGTATTTTGAATCTATAAAAAGTGGTATTCGTGATCATGGATCTATAATTTTATTTGTTATGTGTTTAGTCTAGTTTTTACATCGTTGTCTTATATATTTCTACGTTTTATCTACTGGTTGTTTATAATTGTACAATAGGAAATGGGAAGCATAATGCTAAGATGTAAAGTACTCCCCACTTCACAATTTGCACATTAGGAAGAAAAGGATATCCCCACTAGGGTCAAGGGTTGGCTCAACCTCTTAGTGGGAATAAGGCATGTTCTTCCCTGGAATGTGTAGATGATAAAGTGGAAGAATGACTAAATGAAGCAAAAGGTCTAATAGAAAAGATACTAAAAATTTGATCAAAATAGATTGATATGAATTGATATTGAGTTGAAACTATTGGAAATGGAAATCAAAAGATAGAACTGACCTGCTCCAAAAAATTTAGTCAAAAATGGCAAGGAAGAGTGAAATTTGATTTGTACCCAGGGGGTAGGGAGAAAATTCATCTGTACCCAACACTTTCAGATGGAATTTTCACAGGATTTATAAATATTCATGTACCACCTAGAAAAGATCCATCAACTCCGTAACCTGTTCCTACACACAGAAAAATGGGGAAGAAGGTTGAAAAGGGGTTTCTCTCAGTCAAACCCTTGTGTAGGAATCAACCTTGAAATGAAATGAAAGGAAAAGTGTGTTGTTATGTAGCAAAGGCTAGATCTAAACAATAAATCATATCATACCTTGCAGATGCAATTACTTCTTTAGATGTGATCAAGTATGTTGATACAATAGCTTTGACTAAACATAAAAACCCAAAAGGAAATCATGCAAGACAAAACCTCATGGAATAGATTTTTTAATTCACCATAATGTTTGATTGAGGAGAAGAAGAATGAAACTTGATGGATGGGTGTGGATCTCCTTTCTTGATAGAAACTCATTTTCTTGGCCTCCAATGGGGGAAAGAAACTAGATCTATAGAAGAAGACACCTTTCTTTCTTGAGAGGAATATAGACTTGAATGCTTGAGTTTGATGTCTCTTGATGGCTTGATTTTGGACTCACAAAAGTGTAATGAATACTTGCAATGGATAATGGATTCACTAATGCATAATGTATAGATAAAATGAGGATAGATAAGAGGGTTTATATATATCTCACATTATTTCAAGGAGTTAAACCAAAGAAATCCGGCCATGGGTCCTTTTTCCCTCTCAAATCCTAGCATCGGGCTCTGGGCAAAGTTTGGGCTCATTTCCTTGGGGACACATCACCAATGGTGATCTTTGCCTGGGAGAATGGGCCCAAATTTGGTCTGGGTGTAAGGGAGATAGAGTACATGTGATAAAAGAAAGGACAACTCATCTTAGGGTCAAAGTAGATCAAAAAGCCCAAAAATAAATGGATAGGTCTTAGGTGAGGAAATAGATTATAGGATTGGATGGAAAATGGGAAAATATGCCTAGAAATAAGGTCCAACCTTGAGTTTAAGCAAGATTGAAGGAGGTGGATGACCCATATTTGAGTTTAGGTACCCTTTTAGTGTCATATGACCTACAATAGAAAATACACTAAATTAGGCACAAAATCATCCTAAAATTGAGCACAAGTTTGGTGCTTACAATTGAGGACTATACAATAACTTACACTTCCATCCTATCCTCACCAGAGTCAAATCACTTTCTCAGTTGGTTCTCTCTCTATGAAGAGAGACCTCCTACTAAGATTCTATTTGAACTAGAAACAAAGTGGCTTAAAATTGCATTCTTTATCCCTATCATTAAATATTGGTGGAAATGCTTCTTTCATAGCAAGTTCAAGAATGCTCTGGAATTGTGCAACACGTTAAAATTTGTAAAAGGAAAGATCAAATATTGCAACACCTAGCACTTCAAGACTATTTTTTAGAAAAATATAAAATAGAAGATCATTTGGAAAATTTAATTAAAAAATCATCAAAGAAGGAATGGACCTACTACTATTTCAATTAGAAAAAAAAATTTCAAAGTGTTGATTAGAAAATCTTCAATAGGGACGAAAGCTATTGGAGACAAAAGTGTTGGAAACAATGGAAAGCTATTGGAAACAAAAGATAGACACTGAGATGGAAGAAATTCTCTTCTTTAAATACTTATTATCAAACCAACCCAACTTGTAATTTAACTCTTCTACACCATTTTGGATAACATCCCAAACTTAATACTCAAATCAAAATATAATGCAAATTTTTGAGTTCACATTACAAGAGCTGAAATACATGTCATTTTTTTAATGCCCCAAGATAAAGCACTAAGCCCAAATGGCTACATAGATATAGTTTTCCACAAGTACTAGGACTTTGTGGGAAATGATCTTCTACTAATTATATTTAGAAGAATCCAGGAGAAACCATTGTATTTTTTTATGAGGTGAATGATACTTTTACACCATTAATTTCAATAAAGAAAAATCCCCAAACATTTGTAGACTTTAGGACCATAGAGTTATGTGATATAGTGTACCAAATATTTACTAAAGTTATAACTTCAAGGTTAAACCTTCTTATCCCAAGAATAGTTTCTATTGAATAATTTGGTTTTGTCTTGGGTAGAGAAACACTAGATGGTTTCGTTACTCCATGAATATGACAATCGTGTCCATGGTGATAGTAGTCGTGGATATGGTGTTGATGACATAGCTATGGCAATATATTCTAATGGATCTATTTGGAACAGTTTGATTAGATTAACTAGATAGGGCGAAATATTTTAATATTGTATATTTTATACTAATATTCTTGTACAATGCAATATTATAATGATGAATTGATATCAATACAAGATATGCTTCTCGGCATCACAACTAGGGTTGAGAAAGAAACTCTACAAGGTCATAGATAGAAGATATTTTTATTAGTATATATTGTCCAAATCATCTTAACATGATCTTTGATTATAAAATATTTGATCCACTTATAGATAATTTTATCCCTAGCCATCATGAGAAGAGTCGAGGATGGTTCTTTTCCAAAAGAATTATTCATCTATAACATGAGATTCGCTAAGTTTCACTAGTAGTGTTTAGGTGATATGTGTCGAGAGCTACTCAATTTTATAAGGTTAGTTAGCTTTAAATAGTAGAATGTGGATGATGAATACAAAGATCTACCTATCTTAGGAGTTCAATATTAGCACTGGTGTACTAGAAGAAATGTGTGCGCTACCATTATGGTGTTTGGCTGAAGTATGGTTTCTAATAATTTTTTTATTAAAATCCATCTAGTGACTGATAGTATAGTCATATTATGAAGTGAGATAAATCCACATGTCATCTTAATTATATTTATTTTGTTGGAAGGTGAATTGGAGGTTTAGTGGGCTATAAAGATCCTGTTAATAGAGCCATGTAATGTATGTTACACTTATGAGCTTGTTTATGATGACAATTAGTATGTGATTATTGCTCATCATCACAACTAGCAATGATCTAATGGAAATGATGGGGACCATAGTGCTTTTTAGATGCATTGATATTCCTATTTCTTTCTTGAGTTTACTTAAGGATTTTGTGTCAGTGAACTAGGTAAAAGCAAAGATCTTTCACTAAGCTTTCCAACACTTCTCGTTTTCCCTCCTAGCCATTATGTGTGCAAATCATATTGTTTAAGTTATTTATATTATGTATATGTGATGTAGACATTTTATATTTCAATGATATATGGATAAGTTTTTTATCAAAGGAAAACCGATTTCAAAGGGAACAAAAACCCTTAACACAACAAAAAGAACAACTAAACGAACTAGTCTCTAACCATCAACAAAAGAACGAAAAACCAAAAGCAAAAAAACAAGGAAACCAAGCCCCAAAAAAGCTACATACTATTTGTGAGACTATCATTCTTTTGTGAGTGTGTGCACCAAGTTGTGACCCAAAAAAGTGGACACGTGTTTTAAAAAAACTCAAATTTCACATAACCCGATCGGGTTATTGAAATTTCAAAATTTTACTAGGCTTGGTAACCAAGCCGAGACAATATTATCAAAACAGTCCATCTTTCTCAGAACTCGATCGGGTTCTGAGATGTTTCTAATAACCCGATCGAGGGTTATTAGAAACATATTATATTTTGCAAAGCCCATGTCTTAGGCCATTTCTGACGCCTAAACCACAGAGCAGCAGAGTGGAGGAGGGAAAAAACACATCAGAACCTAATCGTGCTTTGAAGAAAACAATGTTTCTTCAACAAATTCCACATTTTCAAGCAATGGCGCCCCGTAACAAAGGTATGTTTTATTGTTTTTTTTGCATTTGTAATCAAATTAGGTTATGTTATTGATTTTTTTTTTTTGTTTTATTAATTTCATATCAGATTCATCAAACAACCCAAGAAGAGGAAAAAGAAATGAAAGACCACCCCCAGTAAACCCTCCTCAAAATTCTCCTCGTCCACCACCATCGCCACCCATAAATCCTACTCAAAATTCACCTCGTCCATAACCACTGCCACCCGTAGACCCTCCACATGTGTCATTAGATCATGTAAATGCAAGACAAGAGGACCTCGTGCAACACCTTAACCAAAATAGTGCACACATTAATATATTAGTCAATAGGTTGAAGGCTTTCGGTCTTCAGCATCACTCTACCCTCGCCACTACATTAGAAAAAATGTCCAATAGTGCAAATGAGGTGTCTCAAGAGGTGAAAAAATGGGGTTCATGGAGGGATAGGTGGCATACATATTATGCTGATGGTTTATCATATGAGGATGTGAAAAGAAAAGGTATACAAAAACATGACATATGTGCCCTTTTTACCGATCCTAATACTAGCAATTCCCTATAAGATAATAAAAAATGGTTTCATATACATTGGTGTGCTCATAGGGGGATGAAATCAGCCTTCTGGGATAGGTGGTACATGGTATTTGACCAACCACCTTGTAATAATAATGAGGTGCTTTTATATTTTTTTAGGAATTTATACTGTGATTTTATCCTCGGCAAGAAGCTAAATTAATTTGACTTTCGTGAGTTCCAGGGTAGAGGGAGAGGCTCTACGAAGGATAGACCTAGGGCACATAGGCTTACCCAACCACAAGAGAGGAAGTGTACTACAAGAAAACCCCTCATTCATGTTGTGGTCCCAGTAGTGGTGAAGGAGTCTATGGATATACAGACTCTTCATGTAGCTACATCATTAACTGATGTCGTTATCTAGCATGGCACCCAGTTATTTGGAGGAGAGGATGGAACAGTGCCTGTGCCACCTCCATCTTCATCAGATGCGCCATTAGGATCATCCCATCCCGCACCAGCTCCATCGTCATCAGATGCACCATTAGGATCATCCCATCTCGTGCCAGTTCTATTATCATCAGATACAACTGTAGGGTCAGCCTAGCCCATTGAGCATATCTGCATCATTTGTAATCGTATATGTGATGGGGTAGATAGTCAGGCAAGTGCGGATGGTTCGACATCCCATTCATGTGTACATTGCAGGAGAAGATGTCAGGCATCCACTGCTGAGGATATGGCCTTGACAGATGATCTTTTGTCAATGGTGTATGGTACAGAGCCGACACATATTTGTTTAAATTTGTGTTTTGACATGTTATTTTAATTAATTACCTAAATCTGTTAAAAG
This sequence comes from Thuja plicata, assembly GCA_018584345.1. Lineage (NCBI taxonomy): Eukaryota > Viridiplantae > Streptophyta > Pinopsida > Cupressales > Cupressaceae > Thuja > Thuja plicata. Next base: position 1,593,932 of record MU226025.1, read on the forward strand.
TAAATAAATTTTTATGTATAGAAGAATCTAAATTGATACATGAATAATATGCACTGCAGGGTGCAGCTGGTGGTACGAGTACACCAAGGAGTGCTCATTCTAGTAGACATAGACGGGTAGCTCAAACACCTGAGGTAATGTTTTATAAATATTCATAAAATATAATAGTACATTGTTTTCAAAATATCATATCTTAATAATTTGTATGATGGTAACTTAGTGTGGTCAAAGAATTAGTGTATGTTTGTTTGCTATTGCTTTATTGTCAAATAATTTGTTCTAATATAATTCAACTCAAGGAATTCATAAAAGGATGGTATTCCCTCAAGGAATTAGGTTGAACGGAAAGGCTTCAACAGAGATCCCTGGCTTTTGGTAACCTAGACATCATACTTTTGAACAATTTCACTTCCTTGTCCAGCCATCGTGACTCAAACTGATTAGAGAGAGAGAGAGAGAGAGAGAGAGTTCCTCTTTCCTCAAAACCTGATCAGGTTATGAGAACATAAAGGCTCAATGTTCCTAATTCCTCAGAACCCGATCGGGTTCTGAAAAAGTAAGAACACGGGGGAGAGAGAGAGAGAGAGAGAGAGAGAGAGAGAGAGAGAGAGAGAGAGAGTAAAATGCATAATTTTTACTTCTTCATAACCCGATCGGGTTTTGAAGAAGTGAAAAATGTGCATTTTAATCTCCAAAACCCAATCGGGTTATGGAGGAGTTGAAAACGTACTTTTTTATTTTCAAAACCCGATTGGGTTATTTGAAATTTAGAAACCTGATCAGGTTATGGCTTGGGAAGAGGCTTGGAAAACAACCCAAAGGCTTGAAGGCTCATTTTCCCTCCATTTTTGTTCTTTTAGACGTTTTTTCATCTTGTAAGATGAATTCTCGACTTTATCTTCATCAGGTTTCCAATTTGTCAACTGGGTAGCTCTATAATTTTCACCATAATCTCATACGTCTTCTTAGCTTTCTAACCATATAATTTTTTCTATTTTTGGACACCATTAGCATAGTAAACTTTAATTTTCTTTACCAGTGTCTTGACAGTCCTCACAGACATATGTCTACCATTTTTTTAATAACTTTTGATATACTTAACCAAATTATAAATAAATTACATATTATTGTTCTACAATTGATTATATACACTTTTAAAAAAAATCATTTTCAATTATTTTGATGCAAGCTATGCCCAGCGCACGAACAGGTACCAAAATTTCAGGATGGGGTCACTTCAAAAAATTACAGAAAAAAAAATACTCATCGAAAAATTACAAAAAAAAACACAACTTCTAGATCTCACTCTTACCTATCATCCTACCAAAGGGATTTGAAAATTACTGAATATAACTATATCATTTGTACAGCGCACGGAAACAACTATGTTATATTTTTCTGAAAAAATCAGGAACATGTTTTCGTGCGCGTGAGGTTTGACCCTCTTAATCTTATCGGTTTTTTTAAAAAAAATATTATTTTAGAAACTAGATTCAAAGTACTACAATTTTTATGTTTTACACATTCTTAAATTTTGAGTGCATGACCCTCAAACGTCTGTTCCAAGTTCTGGTTTACCCAATTTTAGAAAAAAATGTGTCCACTTATACCCCCCTTTTTGGCTCACAACTTGGTGCACATACCCTTGCAAAATATCATGATTAATACTACAAACCTTCTTGATGATATTGTCAATGGGGGTAGCCCCCTTTTATTTGCTTCTCAATCTAGTCATAGGTCCAAGCTTTGTAGTCATCTCTTTCTTTCCCAGCCAGGCCTTTATCCTCAATAGGGGCTTCGTCATTCATCACCACACCTTTGTCCATGACTTGCACTCTTTTAGCCAATTTTACACTAATAGACAAAGAGGTAGAGGGTTGGTCCCACAATAATGGTTACACTTTTTAGCCAACTTTGAAATTGAAATGAACATTCTAACAAAAAATTTCACATTCAGACACACATTTCCACTAAACCATTAGGAATTTAAAGATGGTGTAAACTAGTGATTTGAAAAATTTTGTGTGTAGATTCTAAATATATATTTTTTGAAATTTTTTAGAATTGCTTTGTATCAAATTTTCCATCTTCTTCAAAAACACATTTCTCACAACAAACTGAAGTTTTAAAGAGTGACACTCACTTAGCCATGATACTATCAAGACTCTGGTTGGAGGGGGGCAAAGAAGCTCTTTCTTTTAAACCATTAATCTCTGCAATTATCTACATGAACAAAGTATTTTGACTTTCTATCATATCCTTAACATTTTTATTGATAATTGGATTTTTGTGGACCAAAGAACCCTTCTAAACATTAGCATGTCTTTTTCCTCACCAACAAGGATGTCTACATGAATCCCCATATCCACATCTTCCACATCATCCATATTCTGAGAAACAAGGGGAAAAGGAGCTGAAATATTAAGATGGCTCAGTTTAGATTTTTTCAGATGGGTAGATTGTCTTCCAACCCCAATTGAATAGGACCCAAAGGGAATCTTCACTTTACCTTTACCATAGATAGACAAATTAGCCTTTCTTTTCCCCTTAACATCCATACTAGGGTCAAGAGAATTAGGAACAAAGGCATACAATGGCGTATAATCAGAGTAATTATCATCTGAAAGCACAATTTTCTTATGGCTAGAGGGAGTGGAAGAAGGGTGTTTCCTATGGGAGGAGGGTTTTTCTCTATATGCAGAGCACTAGCATGTTCCATTATGAGTAAAATCAAACTTTGATGCAAAATAGGGTTCTTGGCATGGGCTTGCAAGCTATGTTTCAAAGATGAAAGAAAAAAAAATAGAAAATGAATGCACTTATTGTGCTTGAGATGGTTCAGAATCACAAAATGGTAATTAAAAATACTACAAAATTTCCCGCCAAGGGTTAGGTGTCTCATAATTATCTCTACAACATCCGCCCATGGGCTTTGAGAGAATTTTGATCATAACCCCATGAATATTCTTCTTGATATTGTCCCTTTCACCAGGCAGGAAGAAAATATTTACTGCTTCATCGGCACATTTTTTGTATCTATAAAATTTCCTTCCCTCCAAGTTAATGTATTCAAAACCTTGGCAACTAGCTCTTCATTAATCTCCAGCTCAAGACCATAGACCCTCAAGATGCTCTGCTTCCATCCTTCAACGAAAGCTTTAGTAACCAGAGAATTTGTTCCACGGAGCCTCTCCATGTACCCATTAAGACCTCCAACAGATATTTTGCTCTAGATCGAATGTAGATTTTGACACTTATGATAGACTGTGGGTTTGAGTCTATTTCAATTACCCCCCATGACACCTATGAAAATAGAATCCTCACATAGAGAAACAAGGCACCCATAATTGAAAATCCAAATGAACACCAATATAATACTCATCCACTTCGCAATAAAGGAGGGCTACCTCAGGGCTCCAATTCGCATGTATGAACGCATCATTTCCAATAAACCAATTAGCAATCTCCAATATCATTTCACAGTAACATTTGGATCTCCACGGGGATATTATCGTTTATTAGTGTTTTTAATTAAACACATGACTTTTCTAAGCCTAGTTAGTTGTCACCTACTGGACTTGTTCTAGGAGAGGTGTCTAGTTGGTTGTCGACATTTAGGAGTCTACTAGAGAAGTGTCGATTTCATTTCGACACATCGTCCTAGTCTCTTGGGTTGTTATTTGCCACCACTCATGTTTGCAGAGTCAATCCCTCATTTCGTAGAGGCATTCTCACCTATTTGTACTCCTCTTTTATGCATTATTCAATGATCGACTTTGGTTGACTTTGCTGTAATTGTTATATGTTGCTTCTAATTTATCCCTTCAGACCTTGTAAGTTTCTTGTATGGTATCATAGCCGACTGAGATAGTTTGAAGCCTGTAATGTTGAGTTTATAAGGTGCTGTGCATTTGGATCTGAAGGGTTTGAAAGGCTCTAATCCCCTGCAACCTCCGTAGCTTGGCCTCCATCCGTGATTATAGAGCAGCAAAAAGGGGGGTGGTTTTGAAGAGGTCGCCTGAAACACACTGGATCGTTGACCCCCACCGTCATCGACTCTTTAGTCCGCGGCACCTCTACCAGAATCTTGCATTCAACCTGCGACTACCTTGGCTACTGAGTCAGTTTTTTTTCACCCCGTCAGCATCGCGGTTTGACGAGGGACCCGAGGTAGCCCCCATTCTAGGCCGCGTCTCTGCGGGCTTGGAAAAGGCAGAGTAAAAAGCAGATCTGGCCCGCGCAGATGGTTTCTCCGGATCGGCCCGTACATTCGATGTCAACCAAAGGTTTGAAAAAGCCCGCCTCCGCCAAAGAGCTTTCGGTTTTATATCTGCGGTTTTTTAAAAGAGCTTTAAAAAGCTTTTTAAATTAAAAAGCACCACAATTTTGGGGCTCCGTTATGGTTTGATCAAGGGTACTTTTCTCATTCTGAATTTTGCATTGAAATTAGTTTTCTAAAAATTAGGAAATCTATTTTAGGGAGGATCAAATTTTTTTTTTTTTTTTTGGGTAAAGGGTTAAAATTTTGAAGTTCAATAATTTTATTTTTTAATTTCAAAAAAGCATATTATCGTATTCATCTTATAAAGTGCTCGTTTATGCATGTTTTGAATATTTTACATGCACTCCTTATAAAGTGTCAAATTAGGAGGGGAACCAAATAATCTAGGAGCAATCTTGGTGTGTTTTCTATTTTTTATTTTCTTGGTTCAAAAGTAATCATGTCTCTCACAAATAATCCATTCCATTCGAGTATTCGACAAAATCCTTGTAATAAATGGAAAATCAAATGTGGATATTATGGAAATTATAGGCATACAACAAAAGATTGTTGGTTTCGTCAAATTGCGAAAATTCAACAAATTCTTCTCAATCATGGTATTGCCTTACATGATTCTCCAACTCATTTAGAAATACCATCCAATCTCACTTGGGCATCTAGTGGGACACCATCACTTGTTGCTACATTTGAATCTATTGTTGACTCATTCATGAGTTCCACGGATTCTTTGCATCAAGTATTTGCTCATACTAGATCCACCACATTGGGATGCATATCTATCAGACATAGCATCTTTGTTTGTAGAATCTCATCTTGCAAATTTGGAAGACAACATTGAAGACATTTGTCTTCTATTTGATGATAACTTTCATGAAGTTTCATCAACGTTTTCATCTTTGGACAATGCTCTTACCTCGCCTACATCAGCTCATATTGTAACAGATTGTGCAGACGTTCATGAGTTGTCATATCTAACTCAGTTATCTTCATCTGCAACAGTATCAGATTCTCATTGGTCCAGACATCACCATACATCCATGGTCCTTGTTCTAGAATCTTTCGTGGTACATGATCAGTCACACATAAGCATTGACTTGGATATCTTTGAGCATCATTCGAAGGCATCAATGGCATCATTTCAGTCTTTGGATTATGTGCAACATTCAGAGACATTAATCTTGCTTCCTACATATTCATATCCACAATGAGAAGTAATCTTGCACACATTTATGGTGGTATTTCTTCCTAAGGGGAGGAATCTTTTTCAACGTTCATGAATCCTCTTTAACATCCAATGTCGAGCATCTACTAGCACTACATGGAGTTCATCACTTCATATCTTCTGGAGGTCATATGATCTTCTCTACTTTCTCTCCTATGGTGATAACATATTGTACATTGTGGTATAAGTAGTCCTTAGGGGTTATCATGTGTCCTCCATCTACCACTCTTCTTCTTCTTCTTCACTTGTACATGTCATTGCATCTTATCTCATTTTGGAGGGAGTTTTTATTCCCACTGGGTTTTCCTTGTTTCTCCTTGCTTTTGAGTTATTTGCATTGTAAATGAGTACCTTATCAAGCCTTGTTGTCAGGATTCATATTTTTCATGTCCACCTAAGCTATGCTTAAGGGGGGTGTTAGTTTTTTTAATTAAACAGGTGGATTTTCTAAGCCTAGTTAGGTGTCACCTACTTGACTTGTTCTAGGAGAGGTGTCTAGTTCATTGTCGACATTTAAGAGTCTACTAGAGAAGTGTCGATTTCATTTTGACACATCACCATAGTCTCTTGGGTTGTTATTTGTCACCACTCATGTTTGAGGAGTCCATCCCTCATTTCGTGGAGACATTCTCACCTATTTGCACTCCTCTTCTATGCATTATTCAATGGTCAACTTTGTGGCTCTATTTGTGCTTCTGATCCATCTCTGTGATCTTGGCTAATCTTATATCATTAATATCCCAATTACTTGACTAGTGATAATTAACTCCCAAATTTTCTAGCCTATCTGCAACATAATTGCCTTTGCGCAACATATGGGATATTTTATAATCTTCAAACATATAGAGCATATGTTTACAATCTTCTATCAGTGGTTTAATAGACCAACTTGGTGGGGGGTTTACTAATTAAACATTTGATAATATTAAGAGAGACACTTTCTAACCAGACCTTCATAAACCCCCTATCTTTAGCCATTTTAATCCCAATATAGGTTGCATAAGCCTCGACAAAATGGTTTGTTCGGGCTATATGGATAAGTTAGTAACATTTTTACATGTGTTTGATAAATGAATTAATCACTATGTATATATATGTTACTAGTACATATAAGTTAATCCCTATGTGATTTGTGTGGATCATCTTATTATTTTGGTATGTGAATTATGACCCCTTTAATTTGTTGAAAGGGATATGTGTGCAAGATCATTTCAAATGAACCCTCAAGAATTAAGCTTGGATGTAAAGATTTATCTTATTGCATAAACTTATCTTATTCAATACAATATTCTAAAACTATACTTTATAATTATAACCCTTTATATTTTTGTAAGACAAAAAAATAATGGTAAAAACTAGAAGTGATTATTAGAATAATTAAATTTAATCATACACTATTATTATGCACATGCTTTTTCCAATCAATATCACATCAATCTACTTCTAAAGAGTCATTAAAGACCTTGTTTAAAGCTATGAATATGATTTGACCGTGGCTATGCTGAAATTTATGGAATGGATTTTTTGAGGACTAAGCTCCCATTTATATAAACATGGTACTCCTCTCTTGCAAAATATAGTACGAATATGATCTTGTTTATGTTTTTTCAGTTATCCTAAACTTTTGTTCTGCATGGATCAATTACGAATCAATATAATTTAGTGACAGCTAGAAAAACTTAGAAATGTTTTTCCAAATTTTACAATGAATTTCTTTTGGCTGCAGGAACCATTATGGTGAAATATTAAGAGAATGATGGCAATAATTGGCGACAATTTCAGCATGATAATGCCCCTACAACCCGCTCCATTCACTTTTCATGCTTTTCAAATGCACTACTTTAAATTCTTGTAATTGATCGTTAAAACTGATGAAATATTATAAGTTATTATTATTTTTATTCACTTCCTAATTCATATCCAATATCTTATCATCAATTTTAAAAGCTTAAAATGCAAAAACATGTACATTATGCTGTATTGTTTAGCTAATGATAATTTGAATCAATTCCAAACAAATATTCCCCAATGCTTTCATTATAACACGACATACCTAACTTCACTTCATCATAGCATGATGATACATTTTACTAAGAATGAATTAAGTAGACAGTCTGTTTTAGTCAATACACCTTTTGTTTAGGAAGGATTGGATCTTATCCATAAACAACCTGTGCATTGACTAGGCTATTTATTGTTGGGCTATTGATCTTCCTACAATTTGTCCGGACTTCTCCACTGCTACCAGTAAGAGGGTTTATGTTTCCCATATTCACCATGGCTTCTGCAAAATCAGTGAAGAAGGTGCTTTGATTATTAGCATAAGAAGTAACCTGTGAATCAGCAGATCCTCCATTAAAAAGCTCTTGGTCAGAGTGAAAGAGTCCTTCCTGGCTCAACAGATTTACATAATACTGATTGTCAAAGGCAGTGGGACTTTGTGTATCTATGGGTGACAGGTTGTCATCTCCACCACTGAAAGGACAACTGCTCTGAAGAGAAGTGGCGAATGTAGTGTTGATGTTGGTCTCATTATATATGTGGCTTCTAAAGGTGGTGCACCGGGCTTGACCAATTGTATGACCACCTGTTCATATAATTAGACATTCACACCATTAATTAACAACTGAGATAAATAACAATTAGGTATGTTCAATTTTTTAAATTGAAAAACAATACAGCTTAGGTTTTGATGTGTATAGATGGTTATTCTTAAATCATATTATTATAGGTGAGTCTTAGTGAAGGAGTGTAATGACTTGTTTAGGTGGCTAATTTTAAATAATCGTACAAATAGAATCTATTAAAGAAGCCAGTTAATAATTTATTTAAGTGGTTATTATTATACTATAAATTGATCTTATTGAAAAGATGAATACAATTTCAATTAAACTACTTAAACAAATCAAAACTTAAAATATATTACTTAAAGTCCAACAAACCTCTGACCTCACAGCTCGTTAGTCTACTGTCTAATAACATGTTATGTTTTATTGATTACCTGAAAGGGCTATCATGTCCTCTGTTGAAAGGTTCTGATTATTAAAAGCTGAAATGAGTTGGCTGAGGTTGAATGTGGGAGAGGGAAGATTGGTATTTGCACCGCTGAAGTTTGCAGTTGTGGAGTCTCTCCTTCCTAACAGCACATCCCACGTTGCTCCTCCCAACTAGCAACCAAAATTAACCGCCTGTTTTGTTAATCTTTTTAACATACTACCAATTCATTTAGAAAATATTATAAATTAGAAAGATATGTTAGTTTCAGTATTGTGTGTTGTTGTGTGATGGTTAAATTGTGTGATTATAATTCTTTCTACAAAGATTTAAATTCTATTATTCTTCAATTTTTATATTGAAAATGAAATCTTCATAATCTCTAATCAAAAATATTTATTGTCTTGTATTAAAAATAAACTTTAAAAACATATATTGTTACCTCAACCACAGAATCCCGAGCTACAATGGCCAAAATATCAGCACAAGACACAAGTCCACTGCAATTTGCTTCAACTTGAGCTTTAATGCTGTCTATCACATCGAATCCTCTCACTGAATTGTTGTTTGGACCCGCACTCTTTTCTCCTGTAAAGTTGGCAGTGTCATCAAGCAGTATGGATGCATCGCAGCCCTGCAAATCAAATCACATCAAGCAGTATTGACCCATCGCAGCCCTGCAAATCAAATCACATCAAGCAGTATTGACCCATCGCAGCCCTGCAAATCAACTATATTCCAACTAAGCATGAAAGATTTCAACAGTCCATGATGTTGAGCTTTTAGGATTGAGACTCACAATCTTTTATTTCTTTCTGGAGTCTCAATTTAGTCCCTCTTTGGTTCAGATATGATTTATGATTAAGTCATTAGATACTTCCAGAGTTTCCTAAATTAACTTAACTTTTGTACGAGCTTTATATAGACCAACTATGACTCGATCCTAAGAACAGTCTATCTTTAATCTGAGTTTGGCTTACCCAAATCCAAGGTGTCTATAACAGGATCCCATTTTTCATTTTCTTTTCGTTTATAACAAAATAACAAGAATCAGCCTAGAAAACTGCCACCATACCCCATCAGAGAAGTTGCAACACACCAACAAACAAACTGTGACCAACCTTGTCATTATTATTATTTCGTAAATGATAGACTAAACACTTTTTCATCCCAAAAAAAAACTAGTGCAAAGATTTTTCAGTGAAATTTGAATTCTCCTAAAATCTGACCAAAGATAAACTAATCCTTAATCATCCAAAAGAAAACTTGCGCAAAGGTTTTCAGTGAAATTCCATTTTTCTCCCAAAATCTGACTGAGCAAAACTGACCAATCTCCAAACTTAAAGAATATAGGCAAAAGTAGAGAAAGCCAACAACATTAAGGGATTGAAATTTGTACATCAACAAAGCAGTCATGAAAGTGAAGGCGTAGCAGGGATGCAGCCATTCGTGTTTCGTTAGCGATGGCCTGTTTTAGAGCAGCATTCACTGTGGAGAAAACCCCCGGACATGTCTCATCATAAAATGTTGAATTGAGTTGGGCATATACTAAACCCCAACACATGAGTACAAGCAACGCAAAACATTCAACCACCCTCTTACTTCTCATCATTCCTTTGCTCTTCACCTCAGTCAAACAAAGTGATGAAAAACAGATGCAACTTTGTGGTTTTGGAAAAGTTATAATATGGGCGAGGACCTGCCATGACCTCATAATGATTTATGCTTAATATAATCAGTTTTTCTTCTGCTCATGTAAGCTTTATGTTTAAAGCATTTAGGGCCGGCTAGGACTCAGTGCAAAGGTGACCAGGAATATTCCTTGTAAAATGTAGATTTATGTGCATATTAGGTGTGCTAGCTTCCCATAGGTTTGTAGGCTGAGTTGATATAATAGTAGCCATTTTTTTCAAAATGTCTTCAAAATTTAGGATATACATATGCATGTGCTTTCATGTTTCTAGAATAAGGTCTAGATCGTCTAAATCTTCTTTGTTCACATTAATATTGTTATTTGTATTATTTTATTGTTTTATAGCAAAGGTAGTGGAATGTCATTAAAATATAAATTATTATTAAAATTAAGAAAATGATTAAATCATTATGATATTAAGGCAAATCTAAAGAAAGAAGGGAGGATTTTTGTAACATGGACAACTCTATTTAATATGGAGGTCTTCATCATTAAATACAAGGTCCCATCTAATAATGACACCACTTTTAAATTCTTTATCTTCAACAATATGAAAAGCACAAACAAATGAAATACTAAAATCTAAATTTTAAAAATTAACATTATGAAAAGCACAAACAAATGAAATACTAAAATCTAAATTTTAAAAATTAACATTATCTAGACAACCAATTAAACCTCTCTCAAAAGGATAAAAGCAAAAAGAATGTCCATGTGATTGAATAGACCTACAACTTATGTGTGGAGGCAAGCCATGTCCACTTGATTATGTTCTACCTATGACAATTTGTGTGAATGCCTAGAATAAACCATGCCTAGAATAAGTCATTAGAAGCACAAAAGATATGCCTAGAATAATTTATATCCACGTCAAGGCACTAGGCACTCTGTATAGGCAAGCCATTAAATTGTAAAAGGTATGTCGAGAATGATTATATTTTAGAATTCATAATAAATTTATAAATTGGCCATATTGTGATGAAGCCTAATTAGATAATATTAGTCTATTTAAATGGATCAATTGAAAAAACATTGAGAGATAAGAGTTAAGGAGTTACTTTGATTTATTTAAGAATTATATTATTTACTAAATAAATATATTTAATTGTTAATTTATGAATTATTTTATTTTGTTAATTGTCTACTTCAATTTGTGGATTTTTTTAAGGATTCATTTTATTTGTGTATTTAAATTTTATTATTACTTTTGATAAAGTCCTAATTTTATACTTCTGTTAAAAAAAACTAAGTTATTTTGAATTCTATAGTAAATAATATATTTATATGTTATTTTCAAAAAGATTAATTTCTTATTTTGATTTTTTAAATATAACTTTCATGTGCATGGTCATGGCATGATGTTATGTGCATTTTTGCCATAGCATAATTCCTTTTTATGAAACAATTGTAATTAACTTAAACCTAAAAGTTGAGATTTAACTTAAATAAATTGAGTTTTGAATTATTGAGTTTTACAATTGAATTATGTAGAAATGTAAATAGAAAATAAATATATTTAATTCAATAATAAATTAGATACAAATAATAACGAAGGGTTGAGGTTGATAGAAATCTAGATCAAGAATAATAGATGACTGTCTAGTAATTGCTTTAAGATAAGAATTTACCTGTAATTCCATATAATAATGAGCTCAACAATGTAATATAATTATGTAACTATTGACATGTTCCATATTCTTTAATTTGCCTAATTTAAAACAATATGTTCTATGTTTCATTGATGTTTGGGGACATAGAAGAATCTAGAAATAATTTGAGGCCTATTGATTAGACATAAGAATTATTCTTCTCTAATTGTTTTTATTTCTTTTATTATGATGATTGAAGAATGTAATACAAATGATATGTGAATATAAATTGAAATTACACATTCCTTCTTAGAAATGAAAGCACATTTCCACATGTTAATTAAAAAGATTTATGAAACATGAAACATTCACCTTTCCACATGTTAATTAAAAAGATTTATGAAACATGAAACATTCACCTTGGGAATTGGCCTATTATGCAAATATAAAGGTAATAATTATCTATTAAAGATACTAGGGTGTGTACCTAGACCATCTTGCTATTCATTGATGATTTTATCTATTTTTTAAATCAGTAAAGGGCTATAAAGCTGCAGGAAAAATTATATTTACGCCGTAGGCGTTTCCCTCTGGGAAAGCCCCGGCCTATCTTTATGCATCCACGGTTGGAACTGGTCGAGAGCCCAATGACTACCATTGGGAGCTTCTCGGCCGTCCATCCTTCATTTTGAAAACTGATGCTGACCGATGCTGATGTTATGAAAACCTGCTTTATGACCTGTCAATTTACATGTCCATTCATTGTTGTTGTCCTGCCCGTCAATCGTGCTGCTGCTACTAAGTCGGTGAAGCGTTGGACGCCCTGAGGATGTGATGATAATGGCTTGGGTGAGGGATTTTTAT
>MU226025.1:1676699-1723355 GCA_018584345.1 Thuja plicata
TAGCTGGGAAACATAAATATAGATATCACAACAGCTGAGAAACATAAATGTAGATATCATGGTCACAATTGTTTGGAGACAACATAATTAAGTGGTATACCCAAATGATACAACACAACCACTACTCTAGTCTTACTTGGAACTGCACAATCCAAAAACCATAGATAAGGAATAAATTTAGAGAGCGGAGGTATATTATTTCGATTGTTATGACCCTCCTCCACTCTCTAATTTTATTCCTTATCTATGGTTTTTGGATCGTGCAGTGCCAACTTAGAACTGGAGGAGTAGTGGTTGTGTTGCATCATTTGGGTATACCACTTAATTATGTTGTGTCTCCAAACAATTATGACCATGATGCCTACATTTATTTTTCTCAGCTGTTGTGTCCCAGGATCCCTTATGACCCTTTATGACCCTTTATGATCCCTAAGAATACATCTTAGAGATCTTAAAGTGTCGTAAAGGGTCATAAGAGTGTCCTAGGAGGGGCCAGATGAGTTTCCACCTTCACGCGGTTGGCCTTGTTAAGTAGAGAATGTTAAACTATTATCAAAACAAAGAGAAACTCTTAAAAACTCTAAAGAGACACTAAAAAAATACATGCGACGTCGAGCCATCAACAATTGCCGACAACTCGATGTCGCATGTATAACAAACTCATCGCACGACTGTCATCATTTTGATGCTCGCTATGCAATGGCTATGTGTTGTAATAGCGACAGATAAAATGTAACGACAACATGATTACCATTATAGCCGGCTCGTATTGCGACACCTAGACGTCACTTTTTTCAGACGTGTGATGAATTTGTTATACTTGCGACGTCGGGTTGTCGCAAAATTACTGATGACTCAATTTCGCATGTATAGCAAATTCGTCACATGTCTGAAAAAATGACAGATAACATGTGACGCCTACGTGTCGTAATATTGATAGATAACATGTGACGCCTACATGTCGTAATAGTGGCACATAAATTGCAACACCTACATGTCATAATAGCGACATTTAAAAAATGTATCAATAGTGTGGTAACCATCATAGCCAGCTCATATTGTGATGGTTAGTACAATCGCAATAATGACGGATGACACAGCCATCATTAATTCTGACACCAAAACTGCAATGCTAGTCTCTATCGCTAGGCCGACGGGAAGGTGTCAAAAAAGTGACACATAGCCGTCGAAAAGAGGCCTCAAATGTACTAGTGCATAAACATACTCCAAACTATTGGATGAAGAGGAAAAAAAGAAAAGAACATATCATAGAGCCCATTTGAGGTGAAAAGGGCTTCACCACAATAAACCCAAAAGCTGAACCTAATTCTGAATCATGTATATACACAACACCATCCACCAATGATATAGAGTAAAAATATGAAATGAATATATGAGAATAAATAATCATCATCATTCCAATAATCAAACCCTTATACAATACCATGAATGGGGACAACACCTACCACCCATGGCATTGACTAAGGTAATTACCCAAATAAAGATGATTAATATCCTAGAAATTTAGACCTTATAACAATAAATTTAAATTCAAGAAAAATAAGGTAAAGAGTTAACTTTAGGTTCATGCAAGAGCACATTACCATCAATTGTCTTGTTAGCCAAAAATCTACAACCATGTTAGCTTCATGATAAAAATTTTTAAATTCACAATGCTGAAAACAAGCCAATTTCATCATGATCGGGTCTAATCAATATTGCAATTTCCAACAAGAAGATTTATTAGCGGAGACACTATTATAAATGACCATAGAGTCACCTTCAATGATAAGATTAGGAATATACAAAGATGCATTATAATTTAAACCAAGGAGAAGTGCTTCCAATCCTACGACGCTATTTGTGTAAGGTGAAATATTCATACATATGGCTTTAACTACTTTCGCATTAGAGTTTCTAATGACCACCCCAGCCCTAGAGAGACCAGGATTACCCCTAGCAGCCCCATCATAGTTAAGCTTATGAAAATCAGGAGGGGGGACCATTTCACCTTAACGCGAGATAAGCAAGATGAATTATTAGGTTGACAACCATGGGGAGGAAGGGTTTGTAGAAGTGACCAATTATCATGAATAAAGAAGTCACATTTAGTGAAAGATTTGGAAGACTTGATATTTTAAATATGATATGATAATATGACTTCAGATATATAGATTTCTCAATTTTAAATATTACCTCATCCCAAGAAGCATGCTTATTTCTAAACACCCTTTGATTATGCTCAATCCAAATAGACGAGATTACAATGGAAGGACTTATCTCCCAAAGGGGGGCAAAGGTAGAATATCTATGTAAGAAGGGCCATGCCTTGAAATTATCATATAGGTTAGGGAAAATAGCTGCAATCCATCCCAATCAACCAAACACCAACAATCAAAAAAAAAAGGGCAATGAAGAAACAAATGGTTCATCATCTCCATGAAATAACCACAAAGAATGCAAGGAAATATAGTTGTTATCCCTAATTTGTCTAGCATTTCACATGTTAATACTCTATCCTAAATAGCCAACTATGCAAGTGCCCCAGCCTTAGGGAGACAAGTTTCTCTCCACAATAATCTAGAGGGCCAAATGTCAAGAGTGTGGAAGGAAAATTAGAATTATAACCAACCTTCACAGAATACTCCCCAGAAGGAGAACCCAACGAGATGAGTACATCCTCTTTAGAAGAATAAATGTTAGTAAAAAAACTAAACTCATGCTGCAATTGTGAAACCAACTCAGAGGAATTACAAAATTTAGAAAGATCCTTCTAAATAGTAGTACCATTATTGAGATAAAAGTAGTGACAAAATTCAGATCCCCAAGCATTTTTTAATTGTTCATCCAATGACCAGTCCCGAATGTGACAAAGTAGTTTATGCCCATTCAAGGAGTCTTCCCAGAAATGGGCCTTAGCACTATTATGCATCAACCAAGATATATAAGGGAGAATAACATCACGATAAGAACACATAAAATTCAACATGCCAGACCTGCTAGGGAGAGAAAGAGTTGTGAAAATACGTTCCTGATTATCAAAATCAAGGTATTTAGCCCTAATTAGCTTAGCCCACTTAGAATCCAGATTATGATATAACTTCCAAAGTAGTTTGGCACCAAGGGCTTTGTTTTGAAGAAACGTATCCTGAATACCTTCGATTCTTTGTGTGCAAACTTTGGAGTACAAACCTTATGCCAAGAAAGTAAAGGTAGTTTTTTCTTTTGAGAACTATTATCATCCCATAAAAATTCCCTCAAAACTGATTGAAGTTCTTGAATAGAACATTTAGGCCTACTCAAAACCAACATAAAATAAATAGGATTATCATTTAAAACTTATTTGATCATAAGCAATTTACCTAATAAGGTAATCCATTTATGTTTCCAAGATAGAATTTCATGAGAAATTGATACAATAATTTTATCCCAAAACTGATGTTTCTTAGAGCCAGTCTAAAAGGGAACCCTGAGATACTGACAAGGGAATTCACCTAAAGGAAAACCCCAGAATCTAAGAAAATCATTTTGAACCAAAAGAGGAACATTAAGAAAGAAAATCTTAGATTTGAAAGGATTGATCAACTGACTAGAAGCCATAGAGTAATAATCAATAATGTTCTTAATAATACAAGCTTCGGTCAAAGTGGCTTCACCAAACAAAATAGTATTGTTCAGGCTTAGAATTGTCACCCAAACTCAGGCATTAGGGATGCACGACAATTCCATCCTAACAATGGAAACCTTCTCTCGCTGTGGGTAGACTATGTTTGAGAAGGAGTCTCCAGATTCTATGTCGGTTCCTATCTGATTTGGGATATCACCTCCTGATTGAAATCTGAATTGGGAAAAGGAAGAAGGATCTAAAACTGAAATAGATAGGGGTGATACACCAAGAATGAATTCAGACTTTTGATGGAAAGATAAGACAATAAATGCAACTCATATATCAAAGGCTTAACACTTTGAATCCTTGTTCAACATATAGCTAATAGATTTCACTACTAGGGTTAAACCACAAATAGCTCAAATGATCAGCAAACATACATTTTCCATACAAGGTTTTGAAAAATAACACTTGCAAAGAAAGATGAAAATAGGATCATAGAATGAAAACTCCAAATGTATGAGCCAATGAAAAAATCTGCTTTATTTCACACCAAAATCTGACAGAATGTATGGTTACAAAAATGGTTCCCAAAACATCTAGGAACAATAAGTTCACTATATGCACTATGTCCCAAATCTGCAACTCAAATGGATACAAAAAGCATCAAAAAGGTCTATAAGAACCAATAGTTCACTAAAATAACCTTCTCTCAAGATTATGAACCCCTAACTATGAAAATGAAGCTCAGTCATATAGCCCTCAAGGCTAATCTCAAAAATGACATCTCCCTCTAAAAAGTCCCTCTCAAACAGAAAGATAACCCCAAAATTAGAGGCCTAAATGATGCCTACAATTTAGCCCCCATCAAGCTCCTCAAAAATAGCACATCCCTAAATCTAAGGCATGACTCATGCTAACAAATCAACCTCCCAAAATTTTAGCTCAATCACTAGTTTTAAGGCATAATTGATGCCAAAAATTAAGCCCTCGAGGCTAATTTTGAAAATGACTAGTGCCCCTAAATATTGGTTTTAATAAAGGATATAAATCCTTTTTACATTGTTTTACGAATATTTATGTGTTTAAACTTTGAATAAAATTCAAAATAAAAACAAAACTACACTACCTTATAAAATAGAACTAGGAACTAAATCCTAAGTCTAAAAAAAAAAAGCTAAGTAAAAGAGGGTCGACATGACCACTCTCCCCACTTTCATACTATGCAAAAAAATTAGCAAATGTGGTGGCACTATGTTTCTCGGGCTCTGCCAGAATGTGGACATATGCATTAATAGTATTCAATTTAGTTTGCTACGGACTCCAAAGTTTTATCAAAACTCGATAAAGACTTTTATCTTATCTCATTTGTATTCCTCATTAGGTATTTTTGCATCTTATGGAGAACTTAGGGTTTGAGCCACCATGGGATTTTGTCTTGAAGTCCTTCTCTAGTTCTTGGGATGCATTCGCGGGCTTCTCTTCGACTGGAGTTTAAATACCTTGCACTTTACATGCACATCTGTGACACTTGGGCTTTAGCAGCTGAACTGGTTCTCCTTTGTATCTTTTTGCATGCCATATGATATGGTTCTATCCTCTACCAAACTCGGGCCTATGACTATAGATAGACTCAAACTCTATTTAGGAAGTTGGCCTCCACTGCATTAACAGTATAGTTAAGTCATCATTTATGCCACATTATCACTCTGTCTTCTTTTATTTGAATATGCAGTTTACATTCCATATTTTGAAATGCTTGAGTTATGGGGTCTTTTCTTGCTATGCCACCACGATTCTTGCAATGATATCTGGGTTCTTTCATTGTGCTATGTTTAATATGCATCATGCATTTTGCTGCTTTATTTTCATGATTTGTTGCTCGAAAAGTGATGAATGTTGTCTACCCTTTTGTCTTGAGTTTCAATTGTCATGTTGTCCTCATGTATTCAACACCAGCATCTATATTTGAACTTGTTGTTTATACCTTACTCCACTCGAGCCTCTGTTGAACTAGAAGGCTATATCCAACTATGCATGTTTTAATGCCTCAAATATTGCTTCAACAGATTCTCCACTAAATGGTAATGAACCAATCAAGAGGGCATGGAGGAGGACACCAGCTCCCCACACATCCACCTTTTCTGAATATGTTCCAGCCAATACTTCAGGAGCAACATATGCAGGGTTGCCCACTACACCTGATAGATGTTGACCATTTTCTACATGCACAGACAAACCAAAATCAGATAGTTTCAAGCATCCATTAATGGTTAAAAGAATATTCTTGGGTTTTATATCTCGATGAATAACTCCCATCTCATGACAGTATTTAATTACTACAACCAATTGTTTGATTAAATTTTCTGCTTGATGCTCTACATAGCATCCATTCTTAGACATTGAGTCAAGTAAGCACCCTCTAGAGCAAAACTCCATGACAAGATGCAAAACTCAATCTTTTTCTTCCTGCCGAACTGAATGGCATCATCAATGCAACCCACTTTTCTCTTTAAGCCTCTCCCAGGAGAATCAAATAAACAACCTCTTCTTATTGGATGGGGAGCTATGGCAGCTACTGTAGGATGCAAATTCAGAGAGCCCAAATGCTCGTCCATTATCTTTTCCTTATGCCACTTTCTTTTCTATGCGCATTCCTCAAATGAACGAGTTGGTGCAAAGGATGAAAAAGAAGCACCATCATTGTATAAGAAAGCTGACCATTTCAATTTAGTTTCACCCATAGCCATTTCTCCCTTCCTTTTCCCTCTTAATGGATCCATACCAGCTTTGCCCTGTAATTAAAACTTCTTTGGAAAGTATTGTAACAACATTACTTCTATTTTCTCATTTGCATGATGACAGTACACAATTCACCTCGATATCTGTATATCTCTTCTCAGGATCTTTTCATTTCCCATGTGTCTTCGAGAAACAACATTGTATCATCTTTTATGAATTTCATACTCTTGTAATGCACACAACTTTCTTGTATGTAATGTCTTATGTGAAGTTCGAGCATGGGCTCGTGACACTCACTGTATTTCTTTTATTATCTGCATTTAGTTACTTGTTCACCTATTGCACACACATCACTGGTCAACTTGTTAGGTCAGCAATCAAAACAAGCCAATTAATGTTTGTGTATGAGTGTCGTATGAGATGACACTCATGCATGAATGTTGGTTGTTTTGTTTGTGTTTGTTAACCTAACATGTTGATGTCATTCTAAATTTTTTTTCTCATATTCAAGACCTAAAAACCCCTTCATTTCAGATTCTTCTGGTTCTACAAACAACAATACTTTGAAAAAGCAGAATAATAACCATATGTAATAAAATAATTCATAAGGACATGTCCCTTTGATATTCTTTATTTAGTTGATGCTAAGGTATATCTTGCTGTTGTATCAATGTTATAAGTAAATATTTAGATTTGAAAGCCTGATTGATGTATGTTGTTTTTTTGGTTCACGTATTGCTTAGATCCAATTGGATCTAACATCTCTTTTCTCTTCATGATGCAGGATATAGGACCCTAGACCTATTATGTAGAACTGACATAAGGATGGACAGAAGACCTCATGAAGACTGGACAGAGAAAGACAACCAGCAACAAATGCAAAGACTCTTACAAGGCAATGCATGGACCCCTACTCATGCTTCAGTCATGCTTTCTTTTCTGCAATTACCTCTAAGTTTTGAATCCAAAGGATGTAACATGAAACCTATATGCATACTACATTCAGTTTGAATGCATAACGTAATGATCCATTTATAAAATTTGAATTTTGAACATGATCAATACTTAGAATACAATTCTCTAATAGTATGAATGCAATAACAAGGTATTTTTACCATCTTCTAAATAAAAAATATGGAAAAGTACATTTATGCAATTTTTTGTATGTATGATTGTTATATTGCAAATGTGCAAATTTAGGGTAACAATTCTGGCAACCTCTGCTGGATGTCTGCTTGCTAGACATGAACCTAGACCTTATCCCTAGGGAAAAAAGAGTCAGATAACTGGGACACGCATGAATGCAACCTTATAGAAACAAAAATGCACCTAAACCTAGACTCATGCAACCTAAAACCTAGTGCTGGACTGCACTTATTGAAATGAAAATCTAAACTAACCTACTTTAACCAGCTTGAAGCCTAGTTAAACAAAACCATTCACTGATTGTGAAAAACAACTTCCCATCCTTTTAAGCTCACAATAATCCACATGCTTCTGGATAGCTATCATGAGATGAACATAGGATATATATTTGGTCAATTTCTTGACAAGAATATGATCAATATAAATTTTACTTACTTGATCAAGCTGGCTGTAATCACCATTATTCTGAGGAGAATTAGTGATTAGCAACATTTGATGAAGAACCAGGAGGACTTTACTCACTTGGTCAATTGGGACAGCAAGCTAGTTTGATTCATTCTCAGCTACATCTTTTGATAGGATATCATGCAGAGATGCTGGCACAACTTGTTCTTCTTTTCTACCATCCATCCTAGCCAAATGCATGATAGGACAACCATGAGAGATAATGAATCTGGATCCTTCCTTGATAGCCTCAGGTTCTTGAGAAATTACTTCAGCTTGATAGATTTCTTCATTTTGCTGACTAGAAATAACTACCTCCTGTAGCTTGTAGGTACTTTCTGGAAGTGCGGGCTTGACATCAAGATGCAAGAAAAATTGCTCCATCTCATCCCAGAATTGATCTTCTTCTTCTTCTTCTTCCTTATTCTTTTGTAGGAGAAGTATACTCTTATTGACACCATTATCCTGATTTGCTACAATCTTGTTTGTTTTGTGTTGTTCAGCAAGATTCTTCTTTAAATCAGTAACCTCCTGTTCAATGGTCTCCCTCTCTTCCTCAGCCTGAAAACACTTCTCAATCTAAATTTGACAACCTCTCTTGTATGTATCAGCTGTAGAAGCCAGGAATCCTTTATTTTTCTTGAGATCCAATAGCTCTTTTTCTTTCTCCTCTTGAAATCTCTCATGAAACTCTTGATGAGCTCTCATTTCCTTTTCTTTTTCTAACTGAAATTCATGACCACGATTAAACATGGAAACTATCATCTTTTCATAAGCATCCTTCTAAGCTTGCAATTCTCCTTGATGATCCTTCTTTTGAGCTTCCAACCCTCCTGCAAGCTTGGCTTCATTTCTCTTGTATTGCTCCACCAGATACCTCCTGTAACCTTGATCCTACTGAGCCAATGCTTGCTATTGTTGGATTTGGGCCTGATAAGCATGCTCTTCTAGCTGCCTGTCCAACTCTTGTTGGAATTTAGATTCTTGTTATCTTTTCTTATCCTCAATCTACATAAGCATATTCTGCAATATACTTGCAATATCTCTATTTTGTGAATCATTATCATTTTCAAAATGATGAAAATCATATTGGGATTGCTGACCTTGATAGGGCTGAAAATGATTCTCTTGAACAAAATTCTCTTGAAATGATGAAAAACTTGGAAACTGACCATCTGGGTAAGCATACTCTTCTTGAAAACTTGACATCTTTATTCATCTGAAAGGCTGGAAATCATAAGATAAAATAACATTGAAACATACCAGCTTTTCTCCTTTTGAAACTGTAGACTTTCCTTCACGGATCCACCAAATATGAAAAATGTGACCTCCTTAAGGTATGAATCTTGCTGATAGCACACCAGAACCAGCAAGTGATGTAATGCAATTTGAACCATTCACTGAAGAACGTGTCCCACCGGGCATGCCAAAAATTATTCAGGCTTAGAAATGTCACCCCAGCTCAGGCGTTAGGGATGCATGTCAATTCCATCCTGAAAATGGAAACCTTCTCTAGCTATGGATAGACTATGTTTGAGAAGGAGTCTCCGTATTCTAGGCCGATTCCTATATGATTTGAGATATCACCTCCTGATTGAAAACTGAATTGGGAAAAGGAAGAAGGATCTAAAACTGAAATAGATAGGGGTGATACACCAAGAATGAATTCAGACTTTTGATGGAAAGATAAGACAATAACCGCAACTCATATATCAAAGGCTTAACACTTTGAATCCTTGTTCAACATATAGGCCAATAGATTTCACTACTAGGGTTAAAACACAAATAGCTCAAATGATCAACAAACATACATTTTCCATACAAGGTTTTGAAAAATAACACTTGCAAAGAAAGATGAAAATAGGATCATAGAATGAAAACTCTAAATGTATGAGCCAATGAAAAAATCTACTTTATTTCACACCAAAATATGACAGAATGTATGGTTACAAAAATGGTTCCCAAAACATCTCGTAACAATAAGTTCACTATATGCACTATGTCCCAAATTTGCAACTCAAATGGATACAAAAAGCATAAAAAAGGTCTATAGGAACCAATAGTTCACTAAAAGAACCTTCTCTCCAGATTCTGAACCCCTAACTATGAAAATGAAGCTCAGTCATATAGCCCTCAAGGCTAATCTCAAAAATAACATCTCCCTCCAAAAAGTCCCTCTCAAACAGAAAGATAACCTCAAAATTAGAGGCCTAAATGATGCCTACAATTTAGCCCCCCATCAAGCTCCTCAAAAATAGCACATCCCTAAATCTAAGGCATGACTCATGCCAACAAATTAGCCTCCCAAAATTTTAGCTCAATCCCTAGTTTTAAGGCATAATTGATGCCAAAAATTAAGCCCTTGAGGCTAATTTCGAAAATGACTAGTGCCCCTAAATATTGGTTTTAATAAAGGATATAAATCCTTTTTAAATTGTTTTACCAACATTTATGTGTTTAAACTTTGAATAAAATTCAAAATAAAAACAAAACTACACTACCTTATAAAATAGAACTAGGAACTAAATCCTAAGTCTAAAAAAAAAATGCTAAGTAAAAGAGGGTCGACATGACCACTCTCCCTACTTGCATACTATGCAAAAAAATTAGAAAATGTGGTGGCACTGTGTTTCTCAGGCTTTGACAGGATGTGGACATATGCATTAATAGTATTCAATTCAATTTGTTACGAACTCCAAAGTTTTATCAAAACTCGATAAAGACTTTTATCTTATCTCATTTGTATTCCTCATTAGGTATTTTTGCATCTTCTAGAGAATTGAGGGTTTGAGCCACCATGGAATTTTGTCTTGATGTCCTTCTCTGGTTCTTGGGCTCCATTCCCAGGCTTCTCTTTGACTGGAGTTTAAATACCTTGCACTTTACATGCACATCTGTGACACTCGGGCTTTAGCAGCTGAACTGGTTCTCCTTTGTATCTTTCTGCATGCCATATGATATGGCACTATCCTCTACCAAACTCAGGCCTATGACTGTAGATAGACTCAAACTCTATTCAAGAAGTTGGCCTCCACTGCATAAACACTACAGATAATTCATCATTTGTGCCACATAACCACTCTGTCTTCTTTTATTTAAATATGCAGTTTACATTCCATATTTCGAAATGCTTGAGTTATGGGGTCTTTTCCTGCTATGCCACCATGATTCCTGCAATGATATCTAGGTTCTTTCATTGTGCTATGTTTAATATGCATCATGTATTTTGCTACTTTATTTTCATGATTTGTAGCTCAAAAAGTGATGAATGTTGTCTACCCTTTTGTCTTGAGTTTCAATTGTCATGTTGTCCTCATGTATTCAACACCAACATCTTTATTTGAACTTGTTGTTTATACCTTACTCCACTTGAGCCTCTGTTGAACTAGAAGATTGTATCCAACTTTACATGTTTTATTGCCTCAAATATTGCTTCAACAGATTCTCCATGAAATGGTAACGAACCAATCAAGAGGGTGTGGGGGAGGACACTAGCTCCCCACACATCCACCTTTTCTGAATATGTGCCATCCAATACTTTAGGAGAAACATATGCAGGGCTTCCCACTACACCTGATAGATGTTGACCATTTGCTACATGCATAGACAAACCAAAATCAGATAGTTTCAAGCATCCATTACTGGTTAAAAGAATATTCTTGGGTTTTATATCCTGATGAATAACTCCCATCTCATGACAATATTTAATTACTGCAACCAATTATTTGATTAAATTTGTTGCTTGATGCTCTGCATAGCATCCATTCTTAGACATTGAGTCAAGTAAGCACCCTCTAGAGAAAAAATCCATGACAAGATGCAAAGACTCTGCATCTTCATAGACCGAACGCAGCATTACAATATTCGGATGGCGAGAAAGGTGTTGCATAATTTCCACTTCCACGTGTACATTTTCTTCACCATTTTTGGGTAATGTCTTGCATGCCAGTTCTTCTCTAGTTGACTTGTTCTTGTAGAATCTGATAACACCAAATTTCTCTTTTCCCAACTCTTGACCCTTACAATAATCAGATTCAATCTTTTTCTTCCTGCCGAACTGAGTGGCAGCATCAATGCAACCCACTTTTCTCTTTAAGCCTCTCCCAGGAGAATCAAATAAACAACCTCTTCTTCTTGGATGGGGAGCTATGGTAGCTACTATAGGATGCAAATTTAGAGAGCCCAAATGCTCGTCCATTATCTTTTCCTTATGCTGCTTTCTTTGCTATGTGCATTCCTCAAATGAACGAGCTGGTGCAAAGGATGAAAAAGAAGCACCATCATTGTATAAGCAAGCTAACCATTTCAATTTAGTTTCACCCATAGCTATTTCCCCTTTCCTTTTCCCTCTTAATGGATCTGTACCAGCTTTACCCTACCTTTAAAACTTCTCTGGAAAGTATTGTAACAACATTACTTCCATTTTCTCATTTGCATGATGATAGTACACAATTCACCTCTATATCTATATATCTCTTCTCAGGATCTTTTCATTTCCCATGTGTCTTCTTGCAACAACATTATATCATCTTTTATGAATTGTATACTCTTGTAATGCACACAAATTTCTTGTATGTAATGTCTTATGTGAAGTTCGAGCATGGACTTGTGACACTCACTACATTTCTTTTATTATCTGCATTTAGTTACTTGTTCACCTATTGCACACACATCACTGATCAACTTGTTAGGTCAGCAATCAAAATAAGCCAATTAATGTTTGTGTATGAGTGTCATATGTGATGACACTCATGCATGAATGTTGGTTGTTTTATTTGTGTTTGTTAACCTAACATGCTGATGTCATTCTAAAAAAAGTTTTTCTCAGATTCAAGACCTAAAAAACCCTTCAGTTCAGATTCTTCTGGTTCTACAAGAAACAATACTTTGAAAATGCAGACTAATAACCATATGTTATAAAAGAATTCATAAGGACATGTCCCTTTGATATTCTTTTTTTAGTTGATGCTAAGGTATATCTTGCTGTTGTATCGATGTTATCAGTAAATATTCAGATTTGAAAGCCTGATTGATGTATGTTGTTTTTTTGGTTCACGTATTGCTTAGATCCAATTGGATCTAACATCTCTTTTCTCTTCATGATGCAGGATACAGGACCCTAGACCTATTATGCAGAAATGACATAAGGATGGACAAAAGACCCCATGAAGACTGGACAGAGAAAGACAACTACCAGCAAATGCAAAGACTCTTACAAGGCAATGCATGGACCCCTACTCGTGCTTCAGTCATGCTTTCTTTTCTGCAATTACCTCTAAGTTTTGAACCCAAAGGATGTAACATGAAACCTATATGCATACTACATTCAGTTTGAATGCACAATGTAATGATCCATTTATAAAATTTGAATTTTGAACATGATCAATACTTATAATACAATTCTCTAATACTATGAATGTAATAGCAAGGTTTTTTTACCATCTTCTGAATAAAAAATATGGAAAAGATGTACATTTATGCAATTTTTTGTATGTATGATTGTTAGATTGCAAATGTGCAAATTTAGGGTAACAAGTATCATCTGCAAATAAGTTATGAGAGTAGACCTCATCATTAAAATTAAATGAAATACCTTTCCAAGACCCAATGGACTTGGCATGATAAATAGCTCTTCTTAGACCATTAGCCATAAGGATAAAGAGAAAGGGGGATAGGGGGTCACCTTGACGAATGCCTCTTGAGGAAGAGAGAAAACCCCTGGGAGACGCATATATTTTATATTTTTACTATTTATGTTTTCAATTTTTCCCAAGAGAGAATTTTTTAACAGTCTAGAAAGTAAGAGGAGACACGATATTTATATCATATTAGATTATTATAGATTAGTCATAGTAATAATATCTATAATAGATATGTTCTATATTTTTTAAGATGATACACAAGTATCATAGTAAATCTTATTATGGTCCACCATACTACACCAATTTGGATCACAATAGGAAATGAGATAGTTGCAACATAATATACATGACATATTCAAACTCTATGGAATTTAGATTGATTTTTTGGAAGATATCACCAATGGAAAATCATAATACAAATAAAATAGTACAAAGTTCAATAGGTGAAGTGTGTAGAACCCTTTCATAGTTTGTGGCATCAATATAAAAAACCAAAAGGTAGATTGAGATTAGGAAATCCCTCAAATGAGACTGTAACATATTCCATTAATTCATGGAGATTTGTTATCTGAATTAAGCTAGCCTACATGTTTCCTTATACATCTGGTGTTTGATCACCTTCTAGTTGATGTAGATTATTCCTAATCTTAGTTCAAATATTCAAACACATCTAGATGTCACTCAATATGACATTAACCAATTAGTCAGTCAATCGATTAGTAAAAGAGCTATGAGTAAGAGTGAAGAGTGAAGTGTTTGGCATCTTATGTCGAGTTGTCACATTTGCATATAAACTTATATTAACCCTATGGTGGCCCAATGACCACTCAATATTGTACATGTGTAGGAAAATAATGTTTTTTAATTGTTTCGTTGCTTCTATCAGTAATAATACATATATCATTCCTTACATTTCTACCATGTTAACTCTAGGTTGCATAGTTGAACTTGGTACTATCTTTAAACACTTTATCCATGACTAAATCAAGTGGTATTAGAGTGATTATTCAAATCCTATGGTAGTGAAATGCATTCTAAAACATCTTATGTTGAAAGAAAAACAATGTTAAGGTATCCCATAAGTGTATTTCAACAAAATGTTGATTGTGATCTAGTTGCAAACTTATAGCCAAATCATTGACATGAAGCAGTTGAACAAAATGTAAACAAAAGATACCACCAAGAACAATGACTAATGTAACCAATGTTGGTGGAAGTGTAGAAGTTTGCAATACAACCACCTCCTAGGTCAAACAATAATACCTTATACAAATAAGATATCTCATTTGTAGAATGGGTTTAAAAGAGAAGATCTTCTAGGGGAATATAAGGATGTGCAGTGCTGGTCCTCATGAATTACATTATATTGGATGGTAGGTTTATAAAATTCTACTCC
Organism: Thuja plicata; assembly: GCA_018584345.1. Classification (NCBI taxonomy): domain Eukaryota; kingdom Viridiplantae; phylum Streptophyta; class Pinopsida; order Cupressales; family Cupressaceae; genus Thuja; species Thuja plicata. The sequence continues at coordinate 1,691,677 of MU226025.1, forward strand.
TAGTTACTTCCTATGTCAAATTATTTTCTCCATGGGGCTAATCTAAATTTTACTTTTTGGATTTTCACCTCTTTGTCTCATTCGGTGGCTACCATTAGGATTAAGGGTGGGCTTCCCCTTCATTAGGGTCTTACTTATAGGTTATACAATTTTCATTTATCCAACTCTCTTGGTTTTAGCACTAACCTTGATACCTCCATGAATATTACTCTCATTGTCGAGTTGTGTAATCCTAAAGAGTGCAAACAAGCCTCCTCATGCGGTCTGAGTACCCCCATTGTTTATGCTGCAAGGGTCAACCCTCAAAGAATTTCTAATATGAAAAATATGTCTAAGGGAAAGAATGTTCTCAGAACAAAGTTCTTGATGTTTCAGAAGGCTCTTCCTCCTCTTGGACAACTTATAGGTCATAAAAACCCATGACAATTCCTCCTCAAATCAGAAAAAATTGTACCATGAGCCTTCATCTCCTAACATTTCTACTCCTCATTCCCCTAATTTGTCTTCCAAGGAGGTTGATTTACCAAAATTACCAAAAGTGATGGAACAATTTAACAATTTGTGTGTGGCCTATTAAACAAAATGAAATTATCAAATGGATATTTGCCCAATTTCATACACCCAAAAAGAAAATCAATTAGCTCAAGGTTGCAATGTCCCCAAAAAATTTAAATGACTTAATTAAATTAATTAATTAAGTGGTTCCAAATTTAAATAATATCTTACAGACCCCTTTATTTGATTTAATTATAAAATAAAAGTAAAAAAGTTTGTTGTCTTTTTTGTAACCTTTTAGGAAACTTCTTGGAGCTCTTTACAAGGCTATGGTTGACATTGTACAAAATCATCGTGGAGTTTGTTTTATTATGTAATTGCGATTCAAGTAGAATTCAGTGTTTGTCATTTTGGAGGTGCAAGATCCTCCATATTATGGCATCCCCAGTTTCGGAGGGAGTCATTCCTCACCCTTTTCTTCCTATTGGTCCTAAATTTTGAAGTCTTCAGTTGAAGACACATTTGATGTAACCTAAGATATATCTTAATAATTTGAAAACACAAGTTCTCTTCTTAGTAGTTCATTCCGGTTGATGATGTAAATATATCTATTAAGTCTTATCTTTTGTGCAGATCTGATTTGTTTGGTGAAATCATTAGTTGAAGTCATCGTACATTGTCAGTACGTTACAAGAAGTGTCATACACCATCAGTACATTACAATACTCAGTCATCATACATTGTTGGTATATTACAAAAGTGCCATACATCATCAGTACATTAGAATACTTAATCATCGTCCACTATTTTTATATTATAGAGGTGCAATACCATGTCGGTACATTACAATTCTCAGTCATTGTACACTATTGATACAATGCTGAGGTGTGGTACACCATTGATATATTATAGTTCTTAGTCATCATACATTCACCGATATATTACAATTCTCACTAGTCATATGTTTTTAGTATATTAAGAGGTTTTGTACATTGTTAGTACAATAAGGTAGTGGTTTTACATTAACGGTACATTAAAGAGGTTTTGTATACGTTGGTACATTACAGTGGTATTAGAGGTGGCCATGGTTGTCTTGCCAACTTGTTGGGTAACAGTCGATGCGAACAAGATCCCAATTAGTAAATAGGATGGGGGAATCAAGAAGTGAAATGAGTACATTGCTACATGAGCTAACAAGAGGACAAAAAAAACTAAGTGAGACCTTGGTGAATAGACAACAACAACTCGGTGAGACTTTGGAAAAGGGACAACAACAAATTGGTGAAACACTTCAATTTTTGGTGAAAAGAAGGACAAATGGAGATCACAATGGACATGATGACAATCTTGTCAATGAGAGGCCACATGTACAAAACATTTCCACATAGTCCAATGATTTTGATATTTCCCCAAAGGAATGAACAATGTGGAGAATAAGAGACTACCTTCTTGGAGATTTAATATCAGTTTAGGAAAGAAAGGTTTGATGTCAGATTTGGAGTAGAAATACCCTTCAAGGATTATGTGGATTTGTGGATGAGATATTCTAAGGTTAATGGCTATCACAATAATGAAATAAAGTGGAAGATCAAAAAGCTAAAACTATCTACTTTTGATGGGTCCATAAAGACATCAACAAGAGCATGGGTACAAAAAGTGGATACCTACTTCCATCTCAATTTGATGCCTAAAGATGAAGCAAACTGATTTGTAGTTCTACACTTAGAGGTGATTTATCATGAATGGTGACACCATGAGATGGTCACCCTTGGTCATGACAAAGTCACTTCATTCATTGATTTCATGGAGAGACTCGTTGATCGCTTTGATGGGAAGGATCCAAAACTCAACTTCAAGGAGTTGGCACAACTGAGATGGATGGGACCGGTGGACAATTATATCTCTGAATTTTTAAGATTGTAAGTGTTGGTTACTAACATTTCTAAGATGAGACTTGTAGTACTATTCATGGACAGAATGATGAAAGCACTCCAGGGTTGGGTCAAAGTTTCAACCCCAAGACAATTATGGAAGCAATTAAGAAGGCACGTGAGATGGAAATCTCATCTTCCTCTTCCAGGAGTTATACATAGGCCAAACCACCACTCTCATAGAAGGAAAATGATAAGAACTCATTCTTGAACAGCCATTGTTGGATGAGGCCCCAAAAAATAAGAGATTAAGAAAAGAAATAGTGTTTCACATGCAAAGAATCTTTGGAACTAGGTCATCGATGCTTAGGAAAAGTAAATACCCACTACATGATGACGTGTAACTGATTGAATGTTTGAAGATGTTAAGTTGATGATAATGCAAGACATTAAATTAGTTAATGTATTGTATTGTCATTGATGTCAAGTTGATATAATGTGTATGGTCATGGAAATACTGCCAAAGAATTCAAAGAACCAATGAATCAAAGGCTATGCTATCAGTAATGCATATAAGTCAAGTATTCACTAAGTGATTGTATGCACCGATGGAGTGCACGTCGATGGTTAGAGTAAAAGAGCAGAGTCACAATGTTACCCGATGAGCTAAATGCACAACATTACCGATGAGAAAAGTTACAGTGTTTCCCAACTAGAAAAACATAGAATAACCCAACGGAAAAACTTTCAGTGTTTCCTGATGGAAAAGACAAGGACGGAGATCCCGATAACAACTAAAGTCACACCGACGGGATAGTAAGTTATCACTGATGACTAACTGAAGTGTTGACCGACAGAACAGAGAGTTTAGTAAATGACAAAATGCTTAGCTGTTAAGAAGCTAAAGATAGAATTAACACATACTTATCATTGTTTCCATCATCCAGATGAAGTCAAAGATAAGTAGTTGATTTAAAGTTGATTTGTCCAGTTGCCAAGAAGATCTCTTTGAGATAAAATTGGAGTTTGCTTTAAATCTATTGGAGAGAATTGTGGAACATGCCAAGAATCAAGAAAGCCAAGAAAAGGGGAAATATTGTCTATATAGAGACAAACCAAATTCATTACGAATTTGTGGGGTGAACAAGAGAATAGAGGAAAGATGCTAAAGAAAATATGAAGAAGAAGAAAGTCTTCTTTCATTCCTAATCAACAAGCTAAAGAAAGAGCTAGATTCTATAGACACCGACGAACAGTGAGACAACATCACAGAGAAGAATAGTGTAGAGCAAAGGTATAAGTGATTATATTGATCAGAGAGGTAATGGACTTACAATAGATATGAAAATTTGCAATTGAGTTGTATTTATGAACATATCATTAGTGTTTCAGTTCAACCATTGAAGCATCAAGTCTCTTAACCGAGCAGGACTTAAAAGTCTTTTATAATTAAGATACATCCCAAGGAGTATCAAAAATTTTGACCATAAAAGTAGCATTGGATATGCTTGATACCTATTGATAGGCCAAGTGAGTGTTTGATCAAGGATGGTAGCATTAGATGCCAGATACTAGGTGATAAACTATTTTTAAATCCTCTAACAAGGTCACACCTAACAGTGTGTTTGTAACCTTTAATAGGGCTCACTTCTAGAAGAGTGAAAATTTGGGGTACTGGTCCCTATGGTTTTTCCCTTAACAAGGTTTCTATGTTAAAAATCCATGTGTTATGTGTTAATGCTTTATTACTTTATTGTTTTACATTTCACATATGCAATTCTGGATTTATCGCTATACTCTTCATATTTATTGTGTTTCAGTAAATAGTTAACTTCTTATCGGTAATCATACAGAAGAGAGATTTACAAAGCAATCCGACAAGTAGTAAATTGATATAAGTATTTCAAGGCATTCATCTTGTAGGATAGAAGATAACTAGAGACATAATTTATGGTTATAAGTTTTAAGGGTTGATTTAAGGATTAATTTTTGAGGCCACTAATTCACCCCCCCCCTCTCAGTTATTACTAACAATTGGTATCAAATCTTGTGTGCTTAAAAGGAAGGTTTCAAGACCTAAGCTAAAGATCACAAGATGAACAGACTAGATGTGCCCAAGTTGAAAAAAGATAATTTTGCTTCATGGCAGAGCAGAATAAGACTCCACTTATCAGGTATTGGTAATGATGTTACTCAATACTTAGATCCTGAATATGTGTTGCCCATAGGAGCACCAACAGTTGAACAATTGAGAGAGAAGCATGAACACAAGTGCATGATGATAGAGCTTGCTTCCTCACTCTCCGATGCTAAATTTGAATATGTCAAAACTTGCAAGACTACAAAGCAGATGTGGGACAAATTGATGCTTGTACATGGTGGTGACAAGAATGTTTTGAGAGCCAAGGCAGAAAGTGTTAGAGGAAAGTTTGATGATCTCAAAATGAAAGAAGGTAAAAACATCACACAATACAACACAATAATCAAAGAGGTAGTCAATGCTATCCGAGGAGTTGGAGGTGTACTAGAAGAAGATACAGTGGTAAGTAAAATTCGAAGAACCTTACTACCTACTTATGCTATTAGAGTATCTGTCATTCAAGAAATGAGAGCAGTACAAAATAGCAATGTTACTCTAGACAATTTTATTGGAAGACTGATTTCATTTGAGATGAACAATTTTGATAATAGTGTCTTACCAAACATAGATTCTGCATTCAAAAATTCCATGAGAATAAGTAAATCAAGTCATAAATACACTATGAGAAAAGATAGTGATAATGAAAGTGAAGAGGATGATCTTGATGAAATTGAAGCACTTATTGCTAGAAGAATGCAGAGAGGCAAAGGCAAATACAAAGGTAAATTACCACTTGTTTGTTTTAATTATAAAGAGATTGGACACTTTGTTGCAAGATGTCCTAACAAAAGAAAAGATGATAGAAGTAATGATAGATCATTTGAGAAGAAGTCTGACAGAGGTGATTACAGAAGCTACCAAAAATCAGAAAGAAGAGATTCTCGAGACTACAAGGACAAAGGAAAGAAGTCCAGTTACCTAGAAAAATGCAAAGATGATGATACTGACACCGAATCTGAGGAATACATCGAGATGGTGTTTGTATCAATGAAAGATGATTCAAATGATGATGAAGAAATGTATGTAGAAATGACACTCATATCTAAAGTTAGTAAAATTGATGTCTGGATCATAGATAGTGTCTGCACTCACCATATTGTAGCCACCTGGATTTGGTCTACTGAGACTATAGACCCTATTTACCCTAAGTGTGATCATACAGGCCTAATTATGTTCAAACGACCCTGTTACTACTTGGCATAATTCTTTTGAAATCAATTTAATCTCCTAAGGTGATCAAATCACTAAGTTAATTACTGTTAGCCAAAATCAAAATCAATCAAATACATGGCTAAAATGATTAATTTGCTAGAAATTAAATAAAGTCCTAAATCAATTGCTCACTTGCAAATGAACCCATTCCCCTTGTCTAATTAATTTAATTAAATTGGCTATAGTCCTATTGATTATTAAAAATCAATTAAATGTTTAAATAATTAATATTCCTATTTTGAATGAATTAAATAAGTTTTATTCATTTCATTAATATTCCTCTAAACCCCTAACCTAACCCACTTCAACCACTTTGACTCTGGGTTCGAACCTATCCCAACCCATTCACCCTTGCTAAATCTAATTCTAATCCTAATTCTATCCTAACCCACCTCCTAATGTTGTCACATTCCATTAAGGAATGATTAAGGACTCCACCCACTTGAGAAAGTCAAGGAATCTCAAGATTCCTTTCCTCAAGTCCACCTTCTGAAGCTTGCCTCTTACACCCTTCCCATGCTTCTTTAGGGCTCTCATTAATTCCTCATTAATGGAGATTCCTTAAGCCCATGCCTCTTCAATGCTTTTGGAATTTATTTCTCTTACACTTCATTAATGAGTTTTTCAACTCCATTAATGCACCTTGTCCCCCCTCTCTCTCCTCATTCTTCTATAAATAGAAGGTGGTTTTTAGCACAAATGAGCCCATAATTTTAGAATCAAATGCATTGTTATGTTGTTATAATAAACATAGATTCATATCATATTTAAGATATCATGTTCATGCATTGTTATTTTCATGCTTTTTAGAGCTAGAATGCATGCTTAATGGTTAAACAGTTTGTTTTTAACTCAAATATTTCATGCTAAGTCGTACATGTCACTGATAGTAGCATAATCTGAGGGTTGTTATGTTACTTATCATACTCTTCTTAGTTAGAAATAAATAGGTCAATTTTAGTGCTTTATATGCTCATCTAATCATGTTTTCCACTGATACAATGACCTATTAAAGTGTTGTGTCGCAGGTAACAGGTGCAATATTTCACACACATTTCTGGCGCCCACTATGGGGCCCAATTCAAGATTTGCCTCATTTTTAACCTCATTTTCACTAATCTTTCCTCCCAGTTTTCAGGTCCAGAATCGCATCTGGTCATTTTGGCTCGCATCTGAGATATGCCCTCGCATTGCTGAAAATGAGGCTTGCATCTGGGATTTCCCAGATCATTTTTGGTTTAGAATTGCATCTGGGGAGCATTTAGTCGCATCTAGTGATAAGGGATCGAATCTGGTATATGGTATCACATCCTATGTTTTAAGATCGCATCTAGTCAAAAATCTTGCACACTTTATTGCCTAACCTCTAACAGTTTGATCACTTTGGTTTTTGGTCTTTTAAAGTAGCCTAACTAGTGTTTGCAGGTTGCTATCAAAGGTTTTCTTGGGAGTTGAACAAAGAATACTAACATGATTTTTTAGGTTTCCCAACCCCCTTATTGACCTCTATTTACATGCTTTTTACACTAAGAACATTTTCTAATCTTCTACTAAACTGACTAGAGGACCATGCTCTTTTCCTTTTAAAGGAAAATCAAAAACTCACACATCATTTTATGAGTTGAAAGGAATTTGGAGATAACTAAACCAAACAAACATAACTAAATTTCTTTTGGATTGGTAAATGAACAACTCAAAGCACTAAAATTGCGGGCTAAATGAACAATCTCATTGTCTAATTTTGGGGATCAAAAATTGAACAAGCTACTCATCTAAAATTGTGGATAATTGAACAATACAAACTTTACTTTCAAGAATTCTATTTTCCATAAAATAGGAACATCTTAAATCAAGCACAATATTGCGTGAGGGAGCGAACTATTTGCTTGAAACTATTTTGGGAGAAAACGGCATGGATTAGGAGAGTATGCTCTTCTTCGGAGGAGGAATCAGAAATCTAGATGTCCTACGCTCGCCAATCCTTTGTACACTTATTTAATAGTAGGGGGCCTTCCGGTTGAGGAAAAAATCTCCCAGGAACGACCCAAGTGAGGATAGGTTTTACGCCAACCCTTCTAACTCACTATAAATAATTGATTCCTTGTAGCCCAAAGCCTTGGAAGACGGAGCCAGTTTTGTTCATTGAATTTTGATAGCATTCCTTGAACATGCTTGGGTGTGTGTAGAGTGGAGCTGCTTGAATATTTCTTGTGAGACTACACATATTTGAGTACTCATAGGGCTATATACCTCAATTTTTCCTTGTGCAATTCTATGGGGGACGGTTTCAAATGGATTGCCCAATCATAGAAAACATTTAAACTGAAAGAATTCCTGATTCACCCCCAAAAGGGTGATAATCCTTGTGCAAGACAAAAATTAATTTCCCCAAGACACTCGTCATATCATTCCCTCACTTGAGTTTGGAGTCGGCTAATACAAAATTATGATTGGAGCCATTGCGTGCTTGGTGATGGTTGTATTCTAATTAGCATTTGAGTGTGTACCTATTCAATGAGCAAGGATTTTTATCCTTTACCTAGAAAATAGGGATAAGATGTGTGCCTATTTGACCCTTTAACAATACAACAATGCTTGACGTAACTAAAAGATCACTGAAAAGATAACATTTTTAAAACAAGCAACAAATTTCAATCCTGGGTCTACACATGTATTTTCACCTAATGACAGGTTTCAGAATGCAAAACTGCAATTAGATGAACTTCACGCACTTCCAAGACAAATTTTTCAAAACTGATCAAATCTGACAGAGACATCAAAAAATCACATCCCGGATTTCCTGGATCATTTTTGGTATTCTGGCTTGCATCTAGTATCTTGGCTCACATTTGGTTAACACATCATCGCATCTAGGGTTCCAGCTCGCATCTAGGGTTTTAAGTAGCTCGCATCCTATATTTCTAGGCTCACATCTAGGATAGTGGGCACTTACAGAATAGTTTCTCAAGAAAACCTAGTTGATTTGGATACCCTTTTAGATCTTTAGTCTACCCCTATTGTCTTTTTTGGTCTCCCTATCGCTTTGTCAAAACACTTTTTCAAACATCTACCTTTCATGTCTGGTCAATTTCTCGTAACTTGTTTCAATATATGTGGTCTATCCACTTATTACAACAACTTGGTTCCCAGCTCACTATCAGTGCATTCTAACCCTTTGATGCTGGAATCATTTACTTCCACCAAAACTTAAATGATACTTCCACCTAGACACACTCACTTGAACGATTCGAGATACTGCCTGATACTCTTAGGAAACTTTTACAAAGTTTAGGTACAACCACATGGTTAACACAAGATGCAAAAAGTACACATCTAAAGGATTGAAAGTGCCTCCTAAATCACTACACTTTTAGGGAGAAAAATTTAGCAGTTCCCTACTTGATCTAGACTCTCCAAAAATGGATAGAAAAACTCGTGAATGGAGTGTAGCTTTTGAAGAATACAACAATAGAAAAAGCCAGGAGCACAAAGATATCGATGAAAAAGAAGAACCCACATTTGAACATCCTCCATTTGGATCAGGTAGTGAGGGGGACATCCTTGAAGATGAGTGCGATAAACTCAAACAGAGCAAGAGGTTCCACAAGATACTAGAAAGGATAATTGACGAGGATAAAGAGAAATACTTTCTCCATTTAGCATCCACTGGCGTAAAATTACCCAAGGATTATGATGTGGAACAACTAAAAGAAAAGGAGATACCAACTCCTATTTCTATTCTCATCAAACAACTTACCTTAATGCAAATGGAACTTGCGACTCTCAAGCAAGAGAAGGCTAAACCCAAAATGAAGTACTCGGTGGACTCCATTTGTCCATTTCCTTTCAACAAAAGTATCACTATGGTTCCATTTCCTCCCAATGTGGCATGAACAAAATATGACAAGTATACAGCAGAGATCGATCCACATGACCATGTTTGAGAGTTTTGTGCTCTTAGCATAGAGTACATGCATGAACCCACTTACCTCATGCGACTATTTCCTAGAAGTCTAGGAGGAAACGCCATGGAATGGTTCTCAAAACATACACCCAAGGTCAAAACATTTGAGGACCTAATACAATAGTTCATCCAACATTACTCCTATAATATCCAACATGATGTGACTATGATGGATCTATGCAACACTAAATAGAATACTGGTGAATCCTTTACCCACTTTCTACAAAGGTGGAGGAAAATCTTTGCATGGTATTGATGAGCCATTCCCGAACCTGAAAAAATGGAAATCTTTGTCAATAACTTGATACAAGAATTGAACTACACATTATAGATTCAAGATTCCCCTAGCTTCGAAAGGATGATCAAGAATTACCTCCGTCTCGAAGAAGTTATGATAAAAATGGGGAGATCACTCTTCAAAGTGAAAACAAACATAACAACTCCAACTCCAAGCCTAAATGGTGGAAGAAGAAAAAAAATGTTGTCAACGATAGTGTAGTAGATGCATCCAATGTTGGTGCTAAACCTAAAGTATTCAATCTAACCAACAGTATGCAAGCAAGAAAAGATGCCAAGGTAATGACCCCCATACCCAAAGAAAACAATGATAATAGCAAGGGTCGACAATGGACTTCAAAACCTCAAAGAACATTCACTCCTTTGGGAGAGCCCCTTGAGACTATTTTGAAGACACTTTTAGACAACAAAGTTCTCACAATCCCACATTCCAAACCATGGGAACCGGCGGTCAAACCTAGGTGGTGGGATGATAATTCCTACTGTTTCTTTCACAAAAACAAAGGACACAAGACTAATAATTTCCTTAAGCTTAAACATGTTATTCAAGACCTCATCAAAGGAGGAAAGATCAAAGTGGAAGGACACACTACCAATGAAGATCATACAACATTTAACAAACTGTTCCCTAACTATGACAAATGGGAAACATCTAAAGGAAAAGGTAATGAAGTAAACTACACTTACTCCAGTAATGATAACGTGATCAATATGCTATACATTAAAGCTGAATCAATTAATTTGGTCACAATCAAAGGTGTTTCTTTCCAATCAAATGCGGTGACTCAGAGCCAAGAACAGGTCACGATCAAAGGACCCAATTCTTCCCCAAAACTAGCATCAACATCCAAGGTTCTTGTTATTACTATCCCTAAACCAGCAGTGAGACACGTGGTTACTATTCCTACAACAAAGTATGACTTGGTGGACCAATTGCAATGAACCTCTACCAAAATTTCCATTTTTGAGTTGCTTAAAATATACATAGTGTATAGGGAAATCCTGGAACAAGCCCTACACACCACAAATATACCAAAGGACCTTGATATAGACAAAGTCCAAGCGATGGTCAATCACATCTCAGCACCACATTATCTCTCCTTTTCTGAGGAGGATGATAAATCATTAACACATCCACATAATCAACCCCTCCATATTGAAGTCCTCATTCATAAATCCTATGTTAGACACATATTGATAGATGGAGGTGCAAGATTGAATATTTGTACGCTTAATCTAATCAGGAAACAGGGTCTCTCAGAATAGACCATTGACTCTAGAAGGAAAATAACTATCAAAGCTTATGATGAGGAAGAAAGATCCTCTAAAGGTCTTATTGTTCTACCCATCAGAGTCGGACCAATGTCATATGTCAAGTTTTGGATCTACCCCTAGCCAACAATATCCTTTTGGGGAGACCATGGATTCATGAAATGCAATTTGTGTCGTCTACTTACCACCAGTGTATCAAGTTCCCACATAATGGGGTGGAAGTGACAATTCCTACAGATGCTAATTATACTTGTAATAATATTAAAGTAGGTAGTATGATTCTGCATCAAAAAGAGGCTATGGATGAGATCGCTCCTAAGACCACTAAGGACATGGTTATGAAGAGTTTTAGAAAAACCTTAAAACTTGAAGAAATAGGTATGGGAGAATATAAACTAGACCTGACTCCGTCACTGACAAAAATTTTGGTGTCACTGACAAAAATTTTGGTGTCACCAAGATCCTATGGAAAACCTTCCTCAACATTTACACCTACTGCATCCAAGGAGCCATAAATACACAAAGCAACTGGCATGGTAAAGGCATCCACATCTTCTTTAGATAACACAAAAGAACAGGCAGTCCTAGATTGGCTTTACAAAGGAGAACCAACAGAAACTGAGGTCAAACATGTAGAAATATCCCCAGAATAGTATGGTAAAGGATACGATCTCCTCAAGAAAATGGGATACAAAGGAAAAGGACCTCTAAATGACACTGGAAGAGGACTTATTGAACCTGTGCACACAGAGTTTAGAAATACCAGAGATAAAACAAGACTAGGTTTTAATACTAAATTTGACAAACCTGCTTCAAAAGATAGTTTGATCTCTGACAAAGGGAGTGATGAAATAGATGAGATAGTGCTAGAACCATGGCCTTATGAAATACTATTACATAATGGCACAAAGAATCCCAAATATCAAGGAGAGTGCTATGTATGAAACTTTGAGGTACCACAAGATCTTCACACTCCTTTGTTAACACAAACTCCTATTCAAGAGGTAGGAGACATAACAATAGCTGATCTAGAGGTACCATTGATAGAAACAGCTATAGAGAGCACACCCCAATGAATGGAGTCACATCCTAATTAGGGGTAGTTATTCATGATCACACATGTCCTTGATCTACCACACTTTGATCCACAGATAGCTAACCGAGTACACCAGATAACTATTGCTGAATACTTAAACATATCTGATGACCAAATCACTAACTCTCATGATTATGAATGGGATGAGATATCTATCACCATAGAAGACATTAAAATAGATATAATTCACATGTTTGTAGCTCCATCAGCACCTCATGAATATTTTGACACTACTCCCAACAACGCTAATATTCCTAAAGCAGAGGAAGATCTCCTTCCCCCAATCATTGATGTAGAGACTGGTGTTCTCATAAATCTAGAAGAATTTCAAAGGTGACAAGAAAGAAGCCTCTTTTTATGAAGGGATGATGATGAAATTTCTACTGACGAGTCACTAGAGTTTGGTCCGCATATAACTAACAATGACCCTTTTAATGATGATCTAGCTCTTATTGATCTAAACATCATAGAATTTAACTTAACATGACATGTCATGTCAGTTAATATTCATGATGATAACGCGATGTTGTCCTTCCCAGAGTCTAATTCCTTGTCTTTGATAAATCCAGACCTAATTGATTGGACTAGTACAGATCCTACTCCTATCCTTGAATTTCCCAATGACTACACCTTGGCTTGTTATCTAAATGCTTGTGAGCCCTAACCTTCTTCCACCAATGCAAGGAGCGTGAACATTTCACAGGAGGATATCAAGTTTCTCAGTCAAAAATTGAAAAAGAAAAAGAAAAAGGGAACTGACAGTGAAAACCACGTTGTGGCAGTGTCAGATCCTAAAATAGTAAAAATAAAAGATGTATCCGATGGTGAAAACCTCTTAGAGGTGCCAAAAGATGAGATACTTAATATGCTCCCCGAGCACTTTCAGGAAAGATCTTTAGTTCTGATAGAACCAACATAGCTAGTTAATTTGGTCACAATTGAAGACCCTCAAATAGTCCACTTAGCCCAATATTTGTTAGAAGAGGAAAAGAAAAGGTTTACCAAGTTCCTAAAAGAGAAGAAGATCAACTTTGCATGGTCTTATATAGATATTCTTGGGATAGATGCTAATCTAATCATGCACCACTTATCTATAGCTCCCGGGATCAAGCTCGTGAAATAGAAACTTAGAAAAAATGCATCCTCATGTGGAATTATTAGTAAGGGCAGATCTAGAGAAATTGTTAAAAGATGGATTTATCAGAGTCATTGCCTATGCAGGATGGATCTCCAATGTGGTCCCAGTGTCTAAATCTAATAAATCTATCAGGATATGTACAGACTTTAGAGACTTAAACAAGGCATGTCCTAAGGATGACTTCCCCCTACCTAATATTGATATGATCATAGACCTCACAACAGGCTACCAAATTTATTCATTAATGGATGGTTTCTTAGGCTATAATCAGATAAAATTGCCCCTGAGGATCAAGAGAAAATTGCATTTACATGCGCATGGGGCACCTTTTGCTAGAACGTCATTCCATTTGGGTTAAATAATTCCAGTGCTACATATCAAAGAGCAATGACTACTATATTCCACAATATGATGCATAAAAAACATGGAGAATTATGTGGATGACACCTTAGCTAAATCTAAAGAAAGGAGCACTCATATTGATGACTTAAGGAAGATATTGGATCAAATGGAGCAATTTCAACTCAGGATCAATCCAAAGAAGTGTGCCTTTGGGGTCCAATCAGGAAAGCTCTTAGGGTTTATAGTTTCAGCAAAGGGAATTGAGGTAGATCCTGAAAAGGTCAAAGCCATTCTAGAGATGACTCCTCCACGCAACATCAGTCAAATGAGGATATTTCAAGGGAGACTTCAATCAATTAGGAGGTTCATGTCACAACTTGCTGACAGAGCACAACCCTTTACCAAATTACTATATAAAGGGGTCACCTTCAAATGGGATGAACAATGTGAAGCCAAATTTAGATAATTAAAAGGGTGCCTAGCTACTCCTATTCTTATGGAACCTATTCATGGAAATCCATTACTATTATATATTTCAGCTACAACTACATCACTAGGATTATTGCTAGTGCAAGAGGATGAACCAAAGAAAGAAATATCTATCAACTACATCAGTAGAACACTATTCTCCTATGAGCTCAATTATAGCATTATTGAGAAAGCATGCTTAGAAGTCGTCTTCACATCACAAAAATTGAGACACTACATGCTCTCACATATAGTCAAGCTCATTGCTAAGATCGATCCTCTAAAGTACCTTTTGAGAAAAACAACATTAACATGGCGTCTAGCAAAATGGGTCCTCATTCTAAGTGAATTTGACATTGAGTATGTAGACCGAAGGGCTATTAAAGGACAAATCCTCGTAGAGCAACTAGCTGATTCACCACTTCAAGATGATGAGCCTATAAACATTGAATTTCTTGATGAGACCATTATGCATCTAATCGAGTACCCATGGAAGATGTACTTTGATGGTTCTTTCATGCAACAAGGCTCTAGAGTAGGAGTTCTATTCATAACTCCTCAAGGCTACAAGATACCCAAGTCTTACAAATTGATGTTCCCATGCTTGAACAACATTTCTTAATATGAAGCATTGGTAAATGGTCTTAAGCTCACCATGGAGTGGAAGATTATAGAGTTACACATGTATGGTGACTCCTAGCTCATTATCAATCAGGTCAATGGAGATTATCAGACAAATGATGAAAATTTGACACCCTACAAACAACTGGTTGATGACCTAAAGAAGTACTTCATCTTCATCACATTCCACCAGATACCCAAAATAGAGAACAAAGCTACAGATGCTATGGCTACATTGGTATCCATGTTACAACTGGAAGAACATCAATTCTGCTATGACTTCTTGGTGGAAGAACCTTGCTATCCATCCTTTGATACCCGTGATTACCAAGTAATCTATGCTTTGAACACCCCAGACCAATCTCAGTATGAAAATATCATTGCTTACCTCACTGACCAAACTATTCCCAACAATCTATCTAGAAATGAGAAAAGAGCCTTGATTAGGACAACATCATGTTTTGTCCTCATAAATAATAAATTATATTGATGAGGTCTTGATAGTACGCTTCTTAGATGTTTAGAACTCAAAGATTCCAATCGTGCATTAAAATAAGTACACAAAGGTGTATGTGGATCACATTCAAACGACTTTTCACTAGCAAAGAAACTGCTCAGATTAGGCTATCACTAGTTTACCATGGAAAAATATGCTATTCAATTTTCCAAAACATGTCTTAAATGTCAAACACATGGAAATCTCATCCATGCTCCTGCCAGAGAAATTATACCTTTCATTACACATTGGCCATTTCAGCAATGGGCCTTTGACTTGGTTGGAAAAATATATCCCAATTCTTCAAATGGCCAGAAGTTCATCATTACGACCATTGAGTATTTTATGAAGTGGGTTGAGGTCGTGCCGCTAATCAAAGCCACTGGCAAATAGGTGGCTATGTTCATTCTAAACTACATTATCTATAGATATGGGATACCCTCATCAATTGTAATAGACAATGGGGGCCACTTTAAAAATCAAGACATTGATGACCTTTGTGAATAGTTCCACATCACTCAACATTGCTCCTTAATCTATTACCCTCAAGGTAATGGACAAGATAAGGCATCTAATAAGAATATTCTCAAAATCCTACATCGAACTGTGAGTAAGTCTGGTAGAGACTGGCATCTACAACTGAATCTAGCACTATGGGCCTACAGAACAAGCATCAGAACACCAACTACAGCCACACCATTTGCTCTAGTCTATGGTGCTGAAGTAGTACTACCTATTGAGGTTGAAATCCCATCTTTACATATATCTTTACAAGGTTTTGTTACTGATGAGCAGTACCACATTGATAGGGTAAATTATTTAGACCTACTTGATGAGCGCATACAATAGGCATTCGATCATTTGAAGGTGTACCAAGTACGTATGTCCAAGGGGTACAATAAAAAGGTTAAACTATGCCAATTTCAAGTGGGGGATCTCGTCCTAAAGGAGAATCCTAAGAACCAGCCTAACAAAGATCAAAAGGGAAAATTTGAACCTAATTGGCTGGGACCTTATGTTATCACTGCTACTTTTGGGACTGGAGCTTATCAACTAGCTACAACTGAGGGAGGCATCCTTCCATATTCTATCAATACTTTTCATTTAAAGAGGTTCTACGCTTGATGTTCGGCTAGCAGAGCCTGTACAGTGAAATAATTCTTAGAAAATACAAAAAACATTCAGAAATTGATCCTGAAGAAATCCTAAAACAAGTGGAAAAGTCTTGAAAAAGGGTATCCTTGATGAAAACCTAGCAAATAGGCACCTTGATACTACAAAAACATTTAAAAAAGAAAAAATAGCAAAAAAATTGAAAAAGAGAAAAGTGCCTTGATGAAAAATTGGTAAAATAGGCATCCTGGTAGCAAGAAGAAAGAAAAGATCTTGCCAAGTGGTGAAAACCTAATAATCAGGTGTCACTTGTGTTTCGCACTCCATCTATCAATGCATTACTGATACTAAACCTTCACGATTACACCATGTGCTAAAATGTTGACTTTTTTTCCTACACAACTATCTTATCCTCACTTGGGATTTTTCCACATTTCTGCCTTAGGATCAAGTCATTCTGCACTGGGGGAAACTTTTTCTGGCATGATAGGTCACATCTGCTAGGTCATAATAGGATGTTTTGTCTTGTGACACAATGATACTTGATGTTTTCACCAAACTGTTACTTTCACGACACAAGGATGACACAAACATTGCACTAACATGAACGGTGTTCCTATGACCCACCTTGGATTGCAAACAAGAATGAAATTATACACAGACATGGAACACATATTTTCTTGAATTCCAAATTTTTGATTGTTGAATCTATATTGCGCTTGAAAAATGAATCAATAGTATTTCTCAATACTACCTAAAAATAGTTTGATCTTTGTTTGATTATGACTCTTTTATGCACCCATGCTATTTTCATTGGGGGCGTCTAAGTAGTTATGAATTTTATTTTCTTGATTCACAAATTGGTAAGTTGTTATGTCTTCTGAGTTACTCCATGATGTCTATGCAAAGACAAAGAGTCACAAGGATGGGGGCATAACATTTTCTTGGTTTTCTGTGTATGGTGATTTTTCCAAATGATCCTATAAATTTTGCCTAACTTGGATGTTTATGGTAAGAGCTGCCGCCATGAGTGGATAGCCACATATATCTTGATCTGTGTTATGTGTAAACTACCATGAGGTTGGAACAATTTCCTTATCTTTTTTCTAAACTCAGATTCTCGCTAAGGTATAAGAAGCATAATGTACCCAAGGATATGAATTTTCAAGGTCATTGTGGGTCCAATATCTTACCTTACACAGAATCTGATATATTAAAAGGAAGTTGACTATCTTGTGATCCTGGCTTCTATGCCTTGATGCCTAAGTCTATTTCTAAGATTCCAATAAAACATAGTATTCATACTTTCATAATATCAGTGGGTTTTAGTGATGGTTACACTATCAGGTGGTATCTGTTCTGAAAAGTGCCCAATAATGATAAAAAAACTACAATATCTACAAATTAGTGACAGTCCTAAGAGTCTGCATATAGCTGAATTTAGAGATTGCATGATCCATTTTTGAAAGAACAAAATAAGGATTTGGGCTCAAACTCCTTTCTATTTTTAATTCATCTGAAATCCAAGATATTTACATATCTACAATTCTCGAAATCTCTGATCTATCGGTAACAAAATCAAACTCACCTTTTCAAAACATGATTAACTTGGTACTTGTGTGTTTACTCTTAACACACCCCCATTTATGTACTTCTTCTAATCCATTCTTACTTAATCTAATCATTCCATGCAAGTGATACATTCTTTCAACAGAGGGATTTCATTCTTTTTTCTTCGATTTCATTCCCGAGGGTGCATGATCACACTATCATCAATTAATTTTTGCTCGAAACAATATTAAAATGACTTTGTTATCAAACAACTAGGGGCATGATAGTTTCCTTGACTAAGTCAGAACTATTGGATAGAGATATTTGGTTCTCATAAGCTCGATATCTTTTGTTTCCTCATTTTAAAAGATTCTTATTAAGCTCCTAGCAGCTTCATACAGACTCTTGGATGACAACCAAGTTCAGAATAAATATTATCAATCTTTGGATGACAACCAAGTTTAGAATTGACATCTTTAAAATATTTTATTGACCGTTGGACGACAACCAAGTTCAAATTCAATTCTATTAGTTTAGTTCGATCAAGTGCAAGACTGATCTCATCAGACATTTCATTTGATCATGAGCGAAATTTTCAATCTTTTTGAAGTCAAAATCAAAAACTTTTGAATCAATGCGCTGCTCGCACATCAATTAAAAGAGGGCAAAATGTAACCACCTAGATTTGGTCTACTTAGACTATAGACCCTATTTTCCCTAAGTGTGATCATACCCCCAATTATGTTCAAACGACCGTGTTACTGCTTGGCATAATTCTTTTGAAATCAATTTAATCTCCTAAGGTGATCAAATCACCAAGTTAATTACTTTTAGCCAAAATCAAAATCAATCAAATACATGGCTAAAATGATTAATTTGCTAAGAATTAAATAAAGTCCTAAATCAATTACTCACTTGCAAATGAACCCATTCCCCTAGCCTAATTAATTTAATTAAATTGGCTATAGTTCTATTGATTATTACAAAGCAATTAAATGTTTAAATAATTAATATTCCTATTTTTGAATGAATTAAATAAGTTTTATTCATTTCATTAATATTCCTCTAAACCCCTAACCTAACCCACTTCAACCACTTTGACTCTAGGTTCGAACCTATCCCAACCCATTCACCCTTGCTAAATCTAATTCTAATCCTAATTCTATCCTAACCCACCTCCTAATGTTGTCACATTCCATTAAGGAATTATTAAGGACACCACCCACTTGAGAAAGTCAAGGAATCTCAAGATTCCTTTCCTCAAGTCCACCTTCTCAAGCTTGCCTCTTACACCCTTCCCATGATTCTTTAAGGTTCTCATTAATGCTTCATTAACGGAGATTCCTTAAGCCCATGCCTCTTCAATGCCTTTGGCATTTATTTCTCTTACACTTCATTAATGAATTTTTCAACTCCATTAATGCACCTTGTCCCCCCTCTCTCTCCTCATTCTTCTATAAATAGAAGGTGTTTTTGAGCACAAATGAGCCCATAATTTTAGAATCAAATGCATTGTTATGTTATTAGAATAAATATAGATTCATATCATATTTAAGATATCATGTTCATGCATTGTTATTTTCATGCTTTTTAGAGCTAGAATGCATGCTTAATGGTTAAATAGTTTGTTTTTAACTCAAATATTTCATGCTAAGTCATATATGTCACTGATAGTAGCATAGTCTAAGGGTTGTTATGTTACTTATCATACTCTTCTTAGTTAGAAAGCAATAGGTCAATTTTAGTGCTTTATATGCTCATCTAGTCATGTTTTCCACTAATGCAATAACCTATTGAAGTGTTGTGTCGCAGGTAACAAGTGCAATATTTCACACACACACATATGACCGGTGATAAGAAAAAGTTTGAGACTTTTGAATACTATAAAGGTGGTTCAGTAAGAATAGATAATGGCACACTTTGTCTAGTTGAAGGTAGAGGAACCATAATGTTGAATAACCAGATAAAATGTGAAAATGTTTATTGGGTAAATGGATTGAATTATAATCTATTAAGTGTTTCACAGTTGAATAATTTAGGTCACAAAGTAGCATTTTAAAATAAGAAGGCAAAGATCTTCAATAAATTAGGAAATCTGATTGGTTCCAGTGAGTAGACAAAAGGTAACTTATTCTATCTGAATGATACTAACACGACTTGTTTGATTTCTACAAATGAAGACATATGGTTGTGGCACAAAAGATTGTGTCATGTGAACTTTGAAAACATGTTAAAGATAAGGAAAAAGAGAAATGTCAGAGGCTTACCGACAATGAATAAGCCTGACAACATCATGTGTAAGAATTGTCAAAAAGGTAAGATGACAAAGTCTAGTTTCAAAAGAAAAACCCATACATCTGATGTCATTCTAGAATTAGTCCATACTGATTTATGTGGACCTATGAGAACAACGACTTATTATGGAGATAAATATTTTATTCTCTTTGTTGATGATTACTCTAGAATGATGACAGTCATGTTTCTAAAATATAAATCAAAATAATTTAAGATGTTTAAATGGTATAAGGCAATGATTGAGAAGTAAAGTGGTAAGGAGTTAAATGCTTAAGATCAGATAGAGGAGGGGAATTTATTTTAGATGAATTAACTAACTTTTGTAATGAGCATGGAATCATATGATAAGTCTCTGCACCGAGAACACCACAACAAAATGGAATTGTTGAAAGAAGGAACATATCCATAGTTGATTGTGCAAGAAAACTAATGATAGAAAAAGGCATCACCCAAATCTTTTGGAGAGAAGTTGTCAGTACTGTTTTTTACACATTGAACATAGTACAATTGAAGAAAGACACCAAAAAGACATCTTATGAGATTTGGTATGGATACACACCCAATGTAAGTTATTTCAAAAATTTTGGCAGTCAGTGTTATATCTTAAAAGATGATAGAAATGGAAAAATTTACTCCAAGAGTGATGAAGGAATCTTTCTAGGCTATTCTACCAAGAGCAAGGCTTATAAATGTCTTAATAAAGCCTCTAACAAAATTGTTGAAAGTGCAAATGGAAAGATAGATGAATTTGCAGAGAATAATGAAAAGGAAAGCACTAAAGAACTAGAGGACTACAATAGGTTTGCTTACAATGAGGAACCTAACACTCCACCCAAACAATAATGTAGAGCTCCCAAGAATCAAATCATTGCACCCGAGAATCAAGATAGAAATACCAATGATCAAAATATTGCTCAAGATGATGCACAAAGTGATGGAGAATAGAATGAAGAACAAAATGATGATCAAGCTGATAGACAAAGAGATGAAACTATGCTTTCCAGATATGTCAGAAGGAACCATCTAGAGAACCAGATCATAGGAGACAATAAATTTGGTATGAGAACCAGAAGTAAGTCTCTAAATACAAGATGTCTTATTTGTGATTATGAGACCAAATTTGTCAATACTGCACTAGATAATGATGAATGGATAAGCGCTATGAATGAGGAGATTGAACAGATAGAGAAAAACAAGACATGGACACTTGTACCGAGACCATATGAAAATAATTTCATCAGTACAAAATGGATATTCAGGAATAAACTGAATGACAATGGAGAAGTCACCAGAAATAAAGCAAGACTAGTATGAAAGGGGTATGCACAAGAAGAAGGAATTGAATATCGAGAGACCTTTGCACCCATTGCTAGGATAGAAGGAGTAATAATATTACTTTCTTATGCTTCATATAAAGGCTTTAAGGTATACCAAATGTATATCAAGTCTGCATTCCTAAATGGAATACTTGAACGAGAGGTATACATTGAACAACCAAAAGGGTTTGTTGATCCAGACAAGAGGGACATGGCATGTAGACTACACAAAGCCCTATATGGATTGAAAAAAGCACCCCGAGCCTGGTAGGAAAGACTTCATTCCTATCTTATAAGTATTGGATTTGTAAGGACTAGTGAAAATGGTAATCTTTATTTGAAGGAAGATACTAGTGCTAACATTTTGATTGCTGAGATATTTGTTGATGATGTCATAATTGGAGGCAATGATATGCTATGCAAATCATTTTCAAATGAAATGAGCAAAGAGTTTGAGATGTCTATGTTTGGAGAGCTCAAGTTATTTCTTGGTCTGCAGATCATGCAACAAGATGAAGGTATTTTCATTACACAATCCAAGTACATCAAAGAAGTACTAAAAATATTCAAGATGGAAGAGTCCAAACCAGTTGGAACATTGATGGCTACTAGATGCAAATTGATAAAGGAGGACAAGTCACCAGAGGTAAATCAGACTTTGTACATATCTATGAGTGGAAAACTTATGTATGTTGTACATACTAGACCAGATATTACACATGCAGTAGGAATAGTTGCAAGATTTTTTGCTAATCCCAGAGAATCACATATGACTGATGTGAAAAGAATCCTAAGATATCTGAAGAATACCGAGGAATATGGCTTATGGTATAGAAGAGAAGGAAAATTTGAACTAATGGTCTTTACCGACGCTGATTGGGCTGGAAATATTGATGACCAGAAGAGCACAACTGGAGGAGCATTCTTCATGGGTGGCAAATTTGTCACATGGATTAGCAAGAAGCAAGGATGCATCTCTCAATCTAATACAGAGGCAAAGTATGTTGTTGCTACTGCAAATTGCTCAAATATTGCCTTCAAGTATCATTATTTGAGAGAACAAGTTTAGGCAAAGGAGGTGATACTTGAGTATGTGCAATCAAAACAAAAATTGGCAAATATCTTCACCAAGCCACTGCCCAAGGATGCATTTGAATACTTGAGAAAGAGACTAGGGGTTAGACCATTGTCTACTAGTCAGTAAGATGACCAGAAGGCTGCATCAGCCTGCATATTATCAGGATATCATTCATGTTGATACAAGCAAAGAGATGGAATTGAAAGATAAATCTATACACAAAAAGCTATTTATCTACTCTGAGAACCATAGTTATTACTGATGGATTGGGAAATTCAAGGAATATATTATGGATAGAAAAGATCCGCTTGACACTGCTATCAAATATTTGTTTGAAAAGATGTTTGTTTGGCATTGTTGTTAAAGGGAGAGAGATATCTCATTATCATACTGATAAAGAGAGAGATTATATCCATTATCATCTTAGGGAGAGATCATATCCATCAAAGTATCCAAATGGAGAATGTAACAAGAAAGGGAGAGTACACACAAAGGAAGAGAATTGATGCCAAGAGACATCACAAGAAAGGAGAACAGTCAAAGGGAGAGAGTTTGACACAAAAGGAGAACACATCACATCAGAGAAAGAAATATTCTACATTTATCTAGTGAAGGGATTGAAGACATAAAGAAAGCTGCAAGAATCAAATCAAAGCTATTTGAGCTTACTGAAAGCCAGACATTTGTAATAGTTACATTAGAAAAGTTTGATGAAACTGTATATTTCATATTTTATTAGTAATAGTATAGTATGATAATGTAGTATGTTGCCATCAATGCCAAAGAGAGATATTGATGACATGTAACTGATTGAATGTTTGAAGATGTTAAGTTGATGATCTAGCAAGGCATTAAATCAGTTAATGTATTGTATTGTCATTGATGTCAACTTGATATAATCTGTATGGTCATGGAAATACTACCAAAGACTTGAAAGAACCAATGAATCAAAGGCTATGCTATCAGTAATGCATATAAGTCAAGTATTCACTAAGTGACTGTATACACCAATGGAGTGCAAGCTGACAGTCAGAGTAAAAGAGAAGAGTCACAGTGTTACACAATGAGATAAATGCACAACATTACTGATGAGCAAAGTTATAGTGTTGCTCAACGAGAAAAATAGAGAGTAACCGGACGAAAACAATTTCAGTGTTTCCCAATGGAAAATACAAGGATGGATATCCTGATGACAATTGAAGTCACACCGACGGAATATTCAATTATCACCAATGACTAAATAAAATGTTGATCGACATAACAGACAATTCAGTAAATGAAAAAAAGCTTAGCTATCAAGAAGCTAAAGATAG
The DNA here is from genome assembly GCA_018584345.1 of Thuja plicata. Taxonomy (NCBI): domain Eukaryota; kingdom Viridiplantae; phylum Streptophyta; class Pinopsida; order Cupressales; family Cupressaceae; genus Thuja; species Thuja plicata. The sequence continues at coordinate 1,715,755 of MU226025.1, forward strand.
AATTAACACATACTCATAATTTTTTTTATCATCCAGATAAAGCCATAGATAAGTAATTAATTTAGATCTGACTTGTCCACTTGGCAAGAAGATCTCTTTGAGATAAAACTGGAGTTTTCTTTAAATCTATTGGTGAGAATTGTGGAACATGCCAAGAATTAAGAAAGCTAAGAAAAGGGGAAATCGTGTCTATAGAGACAAACTCAATTCATTGCAAATTGGTGGGGTGAACAAGAGAATAGAGGAAAGATCCTAAAGAAAATATGAAGAAGTAGAAAGTCTTCTTTTAGTCCCGATCAACAAGCTAAAGAAAGAGCTAGATTCTGCAGACACCGACAAATAGTGAGACAACATCATAGAGAAGAACAGTGTGGAGAAAAGGTATAAGTGATTATATTGATCAGAGAGGTAATGGAAATATAATTTAGATTTGAAAATCTACAATTGAGTTGTATGTATGAGCAGATCATTAGTGTTTCAGTTTAACCATTGAAGCATCAAGTCTCTTAACCGAGATGGACTTAAAAGTCTTTTATTACAATTGAGATACATCCCAAGGTGTATCAAAAAGTTTGATCATAAAAGTAGCATTAGATATGCCTGATACCTATTGATAGGCCAAGTAAGTGTTTGATCAAGGATGGTATTATTAGATGCTAGATACTAGGTGACAAACTATTTTTAAATCCTCTAACAAGGTCACACCTAACAGTGTGTTTGTAACCTTTAACAGGGTTGGCTCTTAACAGGGCTCACTTCAAAAGAGTGAAAATTTTGGGTACTGGTCCCAGTGGTTTTTCCCTTAATAGGGTTTCCACGTTAAAAATCCATGTGTTATGTGTTAATGCTTTTTTACTTTTCTGTTTTACATTTCACATATGAAATTCTGGATTTATCGGTATATGTGTGTAAGAAAATACACCTTCATGAAATTAAGACTAAGAGCAACAATTCTATGGAAAGATAAAACAAATTAATCTAAGAATTGAAGCTAAAATCTATAGCATCTCATGGTTCTCTATCCAAGCTTTGTTAAGAGAGCTCTTAGGCTTAATCTCTCTCAAGGACAATCCTAGAATGAGATATGAATGAAAAATGAATGCTCAAATCTAACTAGAATGCTCAAAATACTCAAAATGCTCCAAGATATGCTAGAAAACAATAAATGCTCCTAAACATGATATGCTAAAATGCTAATGCAAATGCTGAAATTCTCTTAAAAGCTCTCCAATGCTATCAAATGCTTTCAATATGCCTATAGTAAGGATGCTTTTTCTCTTGAAATTCTTGGATCCTAAACACAAAGGAAATGGCTTGTATTTATAGCATTTTCCCAAGGGTAGGGGGTAGAGTGAGTTGATCATGATCAAAGTTTGGTTAAGTCAAAAGCTTTGAGGTGCTCTCAAATGGAGGGAAAGTTGGTTGGTTGTCTCAAAGATATTAGGAATTAAATAACTCCATCATTTAGTTAAATTACCCATGGAAGGGTGATTGGGTTGGATTTGATATTTTTTGAACTATACAATTGAAAAATCAATTGCATAATTTGATTAATCCCTTTAGGCTTTGAATCTAATTATTTGATTTCATGATTATTTGATCTTTTAATTTGATTTGATTTTTGTCCATTTGATTTGATCCGTTTGATTTGCATTGAGATGAGATTTTTAGGCATTTGGCTGAGATTTGTAGTTTGGAATGCTTGTGATACACCTGGTCAATTTTAGGTGTCTACAAATGCCCCTCTTTGAACTGATGTGCGAAGTGCATTGATTCAAAGAAAGCTTGATTGTCCTAATTGTTGATTCGATGCTGATGAGCTGATTGACTGATATGAAAACCTGATATGAAATCCTTGATATGAAACCCTGATATGAAAACTTCGATATGAAACCCTGATATGAAACTCTGATATGAAACCCTGATATGAAACTCTGATATGAAAATTCGATATGAAACCCTTATATGATGCTCTGATATAAAACTTTGATTGATAAAGTTTGAAATTTTAATGCCCCAAATTTGATACAAGATATGATGCAGAAATTCTAGTTAAATGATATGATGATGCCCCCTCGGAAATGAAATCATATTGATCATATGTAAAAGTTTTTGATGAACAAATGCTGATAGAAGAGATCCAAGATGATTGCATTTCCAATATCAATGATGTTGGAAAGATGTCAAACAAATGCCCTAGTATGCAGAATATGCAGATTAGGTTTGACTGGGTCAAAAATCTCATAAAATAGGTTAAAACAACTTAAATAGGTTGAAAAACCCAAATTTACTATTCATTTTCACTTTTCACTATTGAGATTTTGCTGTGAGTTTCTGATGATTGACAGCGATGGTGGTCCCCATTTGAGAGCACAGGTTTGAGTGAGTGTGTAGATATCAGAGACCTCCTAACTACGGGCCTCCGGTGAGTGGTTCGAACTCCCTTAGTGCATTTATTTCTCTTAAAATAGCATTTAATACATCTTTTTACTACTTTCTAGGAAAGTTTTAGCAAAATGCCGTATAGGATAGGTAAAGTGCCGCATAGGGCAGGGAAAATCTGCGTCCGCATTGTAAAAAGTCACATATACACAATCCTTAGCCGCGTAGGAGCTAGGGTAAAATTGTCACCCAAAAGTAATCAGCCGCTTTGAAAAACCCTATGTTTTAAAGGCTGTGTATGAGTTTTGAAAATCCGCGTAGGCATGTAAAAGACCGCCTAATTGGTTAAGCGCTGCCTCCGAGTGGTAAAGAGCCACTTTTAAAGTTTTAAAATCCGTGGGGCTTAAAAAGCCGCGTACACTAAGTTAAGTGTTGCCTACCATAAAATTGGAAATTTGATATAGTAAATAGATGAACTCAGTTCGATTGATCGTCCAGACGACCCAATTAGATTCCAAGCTAGAAAATGTTCATCCAAAATGTCCCGTAGTGTTTAGGATATTAGAAAATTCATAATGATGAATGTTTGATAGGTCAATCAGATATGATTAAAAATGATTACGAATTGTCCTTGTGTCTCACGATATAGAGGTTAGGAGCAATAAGTTGATACGCTCAAATTAGAGCAAAGATAGATTTAATGTTTTGTGATTGACTTAGAATGGTTCACCAAGATAAAAACTAACATGATGCACTTTGTTACAAAATGTAGGAACATTACCGCAAGTTGTGGGTAAGGGGTGTAGCATTATGGATTTTTGATTTAGTGGATGAGCTTACACCTCTCAAGTGGCATATGATTGAGACATGTGGACTCAGTTTCCTATTAGATCTCCCTCAGTTTCAATTGAACCAAGGTTTACTGATAGCTATGGCAGAGTGATGGCACTCTAACCATAATACCTTTCATTTACCTCTGGGCAAGATGAATATTACACCAAAGGATGTATATAGATTATTGAGGATCCTGACCCATGGATAGCGGGTGTATTATGATTTAGTGTATGATAGTAGTGTATGCAGACGTGTATTTGGAGATAACACCATTGCTGATGATTTCATTACTTGGGCATAGTTTTTCTCATTTGCCACTTTACCAGTGTTATTAGGAGCTATGATTGGGGATTAATTTTACCAGATAGGAGAGGTCGTGGTTTCACGGTCGGATGGGGCCGGATTTTAGAGGACCTGATTGCACATCCACAGAGATTGGATTGAGGTTCTTGTGTTTTGGCTAAGTTATATCATGATCTTCATGAGATTGTGTATCGGTGCAGTGCAACTATTTCTACAGGTGCAATATTATTACAGTTATGGACTTGGGAGCATCTACCTATTACGAGGCTAGTTTTAGCATGAGTATGGGGTCGCGGTTATCCATATGCTTTTCTATATGACGACATGGTTGTCCAGCATCATCTCGGCAAGGTCAATTTTTGGAGGCATACCATCGATGATATTGATCAGGTAGTATGGAGGCCATATCTGCAGTGTGAGAGGTGGCGGGAGGATGATGACGAGTTACCATATATGTTTTCACCTCGATGGATGATAGGTTGATCACCATTAGTGATTGAGAGATTTTGCTGTGGGAGAGTACTCTGTCAGTTTGGCCAAATGCAAGATATTCCATAGGGTATGGCACTCTATGCTAGGGTACAGGCTAAGAGATAGATGTGGGGAGCACAGGTTGACTACCAATCAGCTTGTTTGTAGATAGATCAGCTCGAATATGGGGTTTGGGATATGATGCCTCAAGTTGCAGATGCAAGGATGTCGGCTGAGTATCGTGAGTGGTTTTTGCGACATCAGTTCATTCATTTCAATGATCCAGTAGAGCCCATTCCTGATGTTGACGAGCTCTCAGATGATGATGGAGATGATGGTGATGATGTGGATGATAGTGACAGACCATGTAGGCGCAGAGTGCAGAGGGTACCTAGGGCGCCTCGGGTATAGAGAGCACCTAGACCTCAGATGAGAGGTGGACATGTGAGAGGCTGAGGTGAAAGATTCAAGAAACCTAGGCAGAGACAAGCATAGGTAGCTCTAGATTAGGTTCCCTTGAGAGTTGGTGCAGATTGGGCTAGACACAAACATAGACATGTCCAGGTGGCTAGACAGGTTCCAGTTCAGGGGCAGAGACCACAGGTGGATCCACAGGTTAGTACAGCACAGGTGATACCTCAGGTACCCTTAGCACCTTAGGAACCACAGGCTCTTGTAGCATCATAGGAACCTCTAGTTCCTCTCGTTACAAATGATATAGTGCAGGATGTTTGGGGTTTATAGGCAGGGATGACTACAGTGACAGCTAGATTGGATCATGTTATGACTATGCTGCAGCAGTTTCTGGCGACTCTGGCTCAGTTACCGACCAGTGCAAGCATGAGTAAGGCACCTCCTGGTGCACAGGATAGAGAAAGTGATAGGGATCTTGATGGTGCAAGGGGTTCAGGCACAATTTTAGCTGGAGATGGATCAAGTGCCCCTGCTGGGTCATGAGACAGATTTGGACCCATGATATATAGCATTGATGATGTATCGTATGTATTTTTTTGATTAGGACTTGGTTGTATGGACCATTGTATTGATTTACCTTTGATGTACTGATTTATGTTATAGAAATTGATGATGGACATTTATCTATGATGATTTTTGATTCCTCCTTTGATGATGTTATGAGATTTCCTTTTATGCATATCTACATGTTTCTATGATGCATTTATTTCTATTGTGCTATGGATGTAAATGTCTTAGAGTAAGACATAGATAAATGGATGCAAATGATGTTAATGCAATTTATTTCTATATGATTTTTTGATTTAACCATGTATGGATTATGCAATGCAATGAAAACAATACTTAGTGCTAAGATAAATGAAATGCAACTATCTTTTTGTTTTTGGATGTATGCAATTTTAACTTTATGAGATGCAGCTCTAAATGATGATATGGAAAATGAATAATGATTAATGTTTCTTTTTTCTTATTTTTCTCTTGACATGAATATATAATGAATAATGACTAATGATGATGAATGCAAAGGAAAATCTCATTTTGAATGACTTGAAACCATTAAATTTGATGAAGTGTTGTCAACTTTATTCCCCCCCTTGAACTTGGAAAATTGCTAGAAAGAAAAGCCACTTGAGAACTAAGCTTTGGAGAACTTAAGCTAAAAAGAAACATGCAATTAATATAACATGCAAAATGCAACTAAACTAACATGCAAAATGTAATTAATCTACCATGCAAAATGCAACTAATTGTCCTTGAGGTTTGCGAAAGAAATGCAAACTGAGATATATTTTCATCATAGAGCATTGTGGAACTAGGAGTCGATACAATCCTTACTGGTGCCACTGTGACCATAATAATATGAATATGACTTTCCTGCATGTGGTAACCCTTTCTACGAAACCAAGTACAACCCTCACTAGTTGAATGACCAACTATGGGAGTATGAATACCGGTTTAATCAGATTCAATGTTGCAAGTGGATGTTGGTATTAAGATATGGAAAATCTAAATAACCAAGGTATCCTTTTGTGTAAACAAACAAAGGTTAACCTTCGTCCCATATGAATGTCCTCTATGGTTCTTTGATGACCATGTCCTTAGACGAATTCACACAAGTTAAAGAATCTTCCTCAAAACAGTCACTCAGAAGCTTAAGAAAACATCATGGCTCTTATCATTGCCAATCTAGTCGAAACATCATTGATTAACTAGAAAGAACATGAATCGAAAAAGTTAATGAAAAACTCATCAAAAATTCCAAGTGTTTGTGAAATGTATCAATATTTTCAAATAAGAATTCCAAACAATCTGATCATTTAGGGTGTGTCAATTTTTAATCTTGATAAAATAAGGTAATGAGATTCAAGGATCATATTATGCGATCAAACTGTTTAGGGTTGAACAATGATATTCATCAAAGGTTCCAAAATGTATCTCCTGAATCTGAAATATACTTATTATGTGTGACCAAAATGTTGCACTATTGAATCTGGTTGGTACCAAAATCTATGATGTGTGCCCCCAAGTGAGAAATGTGATCAATGTGAAACTTAGGGCAACTGAACCTAGAATGCTACAAAATGTAGCTCTAAGACTTTATTAGGGCAATGCACAAATGAAAGGTGAAATGAGGATATGGAAAAGTGAGATGAGGAACCACAATATGTACAAATGCAACTAGGAAACACCTAAGGGACAAAAGGTGCCTGTTTCCAGGTTTTCACCTCTTGGGATTATTGCTCTTTTTCTCTCTTTTTTTTTTTTGGCTACCAAGGTGCCTATTGCTAGGTTTTCACCAAGGAACTTTTTTTTTCTTTTTCAAATGTTTTTGGATTTTTGAATTTTCTAATTTTTTTGGTATTTTTGATCTTTTATCCTTTTTTTGGTATTTTGAAATTTTCTCCTTTTTTTGGTATTTTGAATTTTTTTCTCCTTTTTTTGGTATTTTGAAAATTTCTCCTTTTTTTGGTATTTTTGAATTTTCTCCTTTTTTTTGGTATTTTTGAATTTTCTCCTTTTTTTGGTATTTTTGAATTTTCTCCTTTTTTTGGTATTTTTGAATTTTTCCATGTATAGGGGTGATGCGTGACTCATCTGATACTCTCAACTTATACTCTTTATTCTGATACTCTTTTCTCTGAATCAGGTATAGAACCTCTTAAGATGAATGCTATTGATAGGTTCTAGCAATTCATCACCATCACAATCAACCAATTTGTAGGTCCCTATTCCAAATGAAGAAACAATGACAAAAGGACCAAGCCAATTTGCTTCCCACTTCTCTTTCTTTTCTCTATCAGCCTGATTTTTTGGATTTTCTCTCAATACTAGATCTCCTATTTGAAAGTTTCTTTGCTTGATATGCTTGTTATAGTTCTTGGAAATTTGATTCTGATACACTTTCAAATGATCATAGGCTTGAGTTTGATGTTCCTCTAATAATTCCAATTATTGAAGGTGGGAAACTCTATAATTCTCATCTGTTATTAATCCATGCAATGAGACTCTGAGGGATGGTATTTCAACTTCTAAAGGAAGAACAGCTTCAGCCCCATAAACCAAAGAAAAAGGTGTAGCTCCTGTCGGGGTTCGAATACTAGTCCTATAGGCCCATAATGCTGGATTGATTTGAAGGT
>MU226025.1:1732796-1763962 GCA_018584345.1 Thuja plicata
AAGTAGTAAATTGATATAAGTATTTCAAGGCATTCATCTTGTAGGAAAAAAGATAACTAGAGGCATAATTTATGGTTATAAGTTTTAAGGGTTGATTTAAGGATTAATTTTTGAGGCCACTGATTCACCCCCCTTCTCAGTTATTACTAACACTACATTGAGGTGGTGTCAAACAATGAGGAGGATAATGAAGAGTCCAAGCCCCAAGAGAAAATGAGGCAAAATAAAAAGACAAAACATGAGTAGAGAATTGTCACAATTGTACGGAGAGGAGGCACCATTTATACACTAGTTGGCACTCCAAGGTGTAGTGTGTTTCAAGCTCGTGGTACACTCCAGGGACATTGGGTCATAGTCATTCTCATAGAGAGCCCACACTTAACTTCATCAACTTTTCACTTGTCACCAGGAGGGGTTTGTATAAAAAGGAGCATAAGGGGTTTGAATTCAAGGTGGGGGGAGGAAATCTATTGTCATGTACTCATTTGGTTCTGCAACTCAACATCACCATGGGGAACTGTACATAGTGATGGATGATTTATTTGTGGTATATTTGGATGACATAGATTTAATCTTGGGAATTCAATGGATGGAGACCGTCGACCAGTATGATGACATGTAATTGATTGAATGTTTGACAATGTTAAGTTGAAGATAATGCAAGGCATTAAATCAGTTAATGTATTGTATTGTCATTGATGTCAACTTGATATCATCTGTATGGTCATGTACATAATGCTAAAGAATTCAAAGAATTAAAGGAACCAAGGCTATGCTATCAGTAAGTCATACAAATCAAGTATTCACTAAGTGACAAACAACACCGACGGAGTGCACCCGACGGACAAAGAAAAAGAACAAAGTCACAGCGATACCCAACAAGGGAATGCACATCACTATCGAAAAGTAGAGTCATAGTGTTTCCCAATGAGAAAAGAAAAGAGTAATCCAACAGAAGAAAATATATTGTTGCCTGATGAACATAGATCATGAAGCTAACTGGAGTCTCGCCGATGGAACTGTCAGTTGTCACTAAAAACTAACTGCAAAGGTGACCGACATAACAGAGAGTTCAAAAAGAAACATAATATCTAGCTGGTAGAGCTAAATATAGACTTAACTGGTTGTCTACTTTGTTTTATTCGACCAGATATAAGTGATTGATTTAAAGCTAAGTTATATAGTTGGCAAGAAGATATCTACAAGACAAATCAAGAATTATTCTTTAAATCTAATTGGCTGGATTGTTTATCACGCCAAGATTTAAGAATCAAGAAACAATGAATATTATGTCTATATAAGAGACAATCTTAATTCATTTATGAATGAGATTAAGGGGAGTGAATAAAAGAGGATTCTAAAGAGAAACTGATGAAGAACAACTTCATGCAGTGCTGATAAAAAAAGTTGAAGGAAGAGCTAAGGAATTCGGCAGACACCGATGACCAGTGAGCACAATATCATAGAGTAGAAAGTATGAGGCACAAAGGATTGAATTGATACATTGGTCAGAGAGGTAATGTAGTTAAATAGATCTAAAAATCTGCAATTCAAAGTTGTAATATGAATAGGTCATAATGTTTCAGTTTAACCATTAAAGCATCAAGTCTCTTAACCGAGCAGGACCTAATAGTCTTCTATATATTGAGGTACATCTCAAGGAGTTCTAAAAATGTTGATTAATGAAAGTAGCATTGGATGTGCCCGATGCCTATTGACAGTCTAAGAGAGAGGTTGATTCAAGGATGGAAACATTAGATGCCTAATACTAAGTGACAACCTCTATGTATAAAATCCTCTAACAAGGTCACACCTAACAGTGTGTTTGTAACCTTTAACAGGGTTGGCTCTTAATAGGCCTCACTTCAAAAGAGTGAAAAATTGGGGTACCGGTCCTAGTGATTTTTCCCTTAACAGGGTTTCCACATTAAAAATCCATGTGTTATGTGTGTATGATTCATTTCTTTACTATTTTGTATCTTACATAATTCATTCTGGATTGATTGGTATACTCTTCTTATTTACTAAGTTTCAGTAAATAGTTATACTGCAATTCAGTAATCAAGAAAGAATAAGGATTGACAGAGAAAGTCAACAGACAATTAATCATTATTAGTATTTCATGGCATGCATCTTGTAAGGACATAATAATCTGAGGTTTATTGATTAGTGGTTAAAGTTTGAAGGATAAATTTTTGAGGCCACTGATTCACCCCCCTATTAGTTATTACTAACAATTGGTATCAGAGCTTGTGTTCTGGGAAGGAAGGTTTCAAGACCTAAGCCAAAGATAACAAGATGAAAAGATGAGATATGCCTAATTTGAACAAAGATAATTTTGCTTCATGGTAGAGAAGGATAAGACTCCACTTATCAGGTATTGGTAATGATGTTACTCAATTCCTAGAAACTGAATATGTTTTGCCTGCAGAAGCACCAAGAGTTGAACAAATGAGAGAGAAGCATGAACACAATGACATGATGACATGATGACAGAGCTTTCTTTGTCACTCTCTGATGCTAAATTTGAAGATGTCAAAGAATGAAATACTGCAAAGCAGATGTGGGACAAATTGAAGGTTGTGCATGGTGGTGACAAAAATGTTTTGAGAGCCAAGGCAGAAAGCCTTAGAGGAAAGTTTGATGATATCAAAATGAAAGAAGGTGAAAACAAAACTTAGTAAAACACAAGAATCAAAGAGGTAGTCAATGCTATCTGAGGAGTTAGAGATGTACTAGAAGAAGATACAGTGGTAAGTAAAATTTTGAGAACCTTATTGGCTACTTATTCTATTAGAGTATCTGTCATTCAAGAAATGAGAGCAGTAGAAAATAGAAATGTTACTCTAGACAACTTAATTGGAAGACTGATTTCATTTGAGATGAATAACTTTGATAATAGTGTCTTACCAAACATAGAGTTTGCATTCAAAACTTCTATGAGAATAAGTAAATCAAGTCACAAAAACACTATGAGAAAAGATAGTGACAGTGAAAATGAAGAAGATGATCTTGATGAAATTGAAGCACTTATGGCCAGAAGAATGGAGAGAGGCAAGGGTAAATACAAAGGTAAATTACCACTTGTTTGTTTTAATTGCAAGGAGATTGGAAACTTTACTACAAGATGTACTAACAGAAGAAAAGATGACAGAAGTAATGACAGATCATATGAAAAGAAGTCTGACAGAGGTGATTATAGAAGCTACCTGACAATCAGAAAGAAGAGATACCTGAGACTATAAGGACAAAGGAAAGAAGGTTAGTTACCTAGAAAAAATACAATTGATGATGATACTAACACCAAATCTGATGAAGACATCGAGATGGTGTTTGTGGCTGTAAAAGATGAATCAGATGATGATGAAGAAAGGTATGTAGAAATAGCTCTCATATCTAAAATTAGAAAAAATGATGTTTGGATCATAGATAGTGGCTGCAGTCACCATATGACTGATGATAAGAAAAAGTTTGAGACTTTTGAATGCTGTAAAGGTGGTTCAGTAAGAATGGGTAGTGACACACCCTATCCAGTTGAAGGTAGAGGAACAATAATGTTGAATAACCAGATAAAGTGTGAGAATGCTTATTGGGTAAATGGATTGAATTATAATCTATTGAGTGTTTCTCAGTTGAATAATTCAGGTCATAAAGTAGCATTTGAAAATAAGAAGGAAAAGATCTTCAATAAATCTAGAAATCTGATTGGTACTGGTGAGCAGATAAAAGGTAACTTATTCTATCTGAATGATACTGACTCCACTAGTTTGATTGCTACAAACAAAGACATATGGTTACGGCACAAAAGACTGTGTCATGTGAACTTTGAAAACATGATAAAGAATAGAAAAAACAGAAATGCGAGAGGCTTACCGATGATGACCAAGCCTGACAATATCACATGTAAGAATTGTCAAAATGGAAAAATGACAAAGTCTAGTTTCAAAAGAAAAAACCATACATCTGATGCAATTCTAGAATTATTCCATACTAAATTATGTGGACCAATGGGGACAAAGAGTTATTATGGAGATAGATATTTTATTCTCTTTGTTGATGATTACTCTAGAATGATGACAATTATGTTTCTAAAAGATAAATCTAAAGCATTCAAGATGTTTAAATGGTATAAGGCTATGGTAGAGAAACAAAGTGGTAAGGATCTGAAATGTTTGAGATAAGTTTGAGGAGGAGAATTTATATCTGATGAATTCACTAACTTTTGTAATGACCATGGAATCAAAAGATAGGTCTCTGCACCAAGGACACCACAAAAGAATGGAATTGCTGAAAGAAGGAACATATCCATAGTTGATTGTGCAAGGACACTAATGATAGAGAAAGGAATCACCCAAATCTTCTAGAGGGAAGCTGTCAGTACTGTTGTCTACACATTGAACAGAGTACAATTGAAGAAAGACACCAAAAAGACACCTTATGAGTTATTGTATGGATACACACCCAATGTAAGTTATTTCAAAAATTTTGGCAGTCAATGTTATATCTTAAAAGATGATAGAAATGGAAAACTTGACTCCAAGAGTGATGAAGGAATTTTTCTAGGGTATTCTACCAAGAGCAAGGCTTATAAATGTCTAAAAAATCCTCTAACAAAATTATTGAAAGTGCAAATGTAAAGATAGATGAATTTACATAGAAGAATGAACAAGAAAGCACTAAAGAACCAGAGGACTACAAAAAGTTCACTTACAATGAGGAACCTGACACCCTACCCTACTAATAATGTAGAGCTCTGAAGAAACAATGCTTAATTCCAGAACAACAAAATGTTGCAACTGACGGTCAGGACAATGATCAAAATAATGTGCAAGGTGACGAAGAATAGAATGAAGGAAAAAATGATGATCAAGATGATAGACAAAGAGTTGTACCTATACTTGCAAGATCTGTAAGAAAGAGCCATCCAGAGATCCAGATCATAGGAGATAAGAAAGCTGGTACAAGAACAAGAAGTAAGTCTCTAAACTCAAGCTGTCTAATTTGTGATTTTGAGCCAAAATCTATCAATGCTACACTTGATAATGAAGAATGGATAAGTGCTATGATTGATGAGATTGAGAAGATTGAGAAAAAAAAAACATGGTCACTTGTGGCAAGACTAGATGACAAGAATTACATCAGTACAAAATGGATATTCAGGAATAAGATAAATGAGAATGGATAAGTCACAAGGAATAAAGCAAGACTAGTATGCAAGGGGTATGCACAAGAAGAAGGAATTAAATATGGAGAGACCTTTGCACCCATTGCTAGGATAGAAGGAGTATGAATATTACTTGCTTATGCTGCATATAAATGATTCAAGGTATAAAAAATGGATGTCAAGTCTGCATTCCTGAATGGAATAATTGAAGAAGAGGTATACATTGAACAACCAGAAGGGTTTGTTGATCCAGACAAGAGGGACATGGTATGTAGACTTCACAAAGCCTTGTATGTATTAAAACAAGTACCCCGATCCTGGTATGAACAAATTCATTCCTATCTAATAAGTATTGGATTTGTAAGGACTAGTGAAAACAATAATCTTTATTTGAAGGAAGATACTGATGCTAACACTTTGATTGCTGAGATATTTGTTTATGACATCATATTTGGAGGCAATGATATGCTATGAAAATCATTTTCTAATGAGATGAGAAAAGAGTTTGAGATTTCTATGTTTGGAGAGATCAAGTTCTTTCTTGGTCTATAGATCATGCAACAATGTGAAGTTATTTTCATTACACAGTCCAAATACATTAAAGAGGTCGTGAAAATATTCAAGATGGAAGAATCCAAACCAGTTGGAACACCGATGGCTACTAGATGTAAGTTGACAAAGGAGAAAAAGACAACAGAGGTAAATCAGACTTTGTACAGATCAATGATTGGAAAACTCATGTATGTTGTACACACTAGACCAGATATTGCACATGCAGTAGGAATAGTTACTAGAATTTTTGCTAACCCCAGGGAATCACATATGACTGCTGTGAAAAGAATTTTAAGATATCTAAAGAATACTAAGGAATATGGCTTATGGTACATAAGAGAACACAAAGTTGAACTTCAGGTCTTTACCAACACTGATTGGGCTAGAAATATTGATCACCAAAAGAGCACAACTAGAGGAGCATTCTTCATGGATGAAGGACTTGCCACATGGATCAACAAGAAACAAGGATGCATCTCACAATCTACTACAGAAGTAGAGTATGTTTTTGCTACTGCAAATTGCTCAAATATTGCATGGATCAAAAAGTTACTGGAAGGTATGCATATGAAAATCCTAGAACCAGTAATTATCTATTGTGATAATAAAAGTGCAATTAACATTTCCAAAAATCCAGTCATGCATGCTAAAGCAAAGCATATTGCAATCAAGTATCATTATTTAAGAGAACAAGTTCAGGAAAAAGAGGTGATACTTGAGTATGTGCAATCAAAAGAACAATGGGCCGATATCTTCACCAAGCCACCGCCAAAGGATGCATTTGAGTACTTGAGAAAGAGACTAGGGGTCAAACCCTTGTCTACCAGTCAGTAAAATGATTGAAGGCTGCATTAACCTACATATAATTAGAATATCAGTAATGTTGATGCATGAAAAGAGATGAACTTCAAAGCTACATCTATATACAGACAAGTATATATCAACACCAAGCACCAAAGCATATTTTTGTATTGCTAATGGAGAAGGGAAATTCAAGGAATATATTATGGATAGAGACAAAAGATTGCTTGACATTAATGTCAGATATCAGTAAAATACTTGTTTGGCATTGCTATCAAAGGGAGAGGAATTATCCATATTATCACATCCTTCTGTAAAAGGAGAAAGTATCTATTAGCACATTACTCCAACAGGGAGAGATTATATTCTTAGGGAGAGAAATTCTATGGAATGATTATACAAAGGGAGAGTTGCAGACAAGAGAGAAAGACATCAAAAGGAAAGAACATTAAAGGGAGAGAAATTGACACAAGGAAAGAACTCAAAAAATTATATTAAAGAAAGCTACAATAATGAAATCTAAGCTAAAATAGAGCTTACCAATGGTCAGACATTTATCGGTTATCAAAACAAAAAGATTGGTAGTTTGACGAAACTCAACTGTTGTATTTCATATTGTATTAGAAATAGTATAGTGTGATAATATAGTATGTTTCCATAAATTCCAAAGGGAGAGATTGATGACATGTAACTGATTGAATGTTTGACAATGTTAAGTTGAAGATAATGCAAGGCATTAAATTAGTTAATGTATTGTATTGTCATTGATGTCAACTTGATATCATCAGTACGGTCATGTACATAATACCAAAGACTTCAGAGAATAAAAGGATCAAAGGCTATGCTAACAGTAATGAATACAAATCAAGTATTCACTAAGTGACAAACAATACTGGTGGAGTGCATCCGACGCACAAAGAAAAAGAACAAAGTCACAGTGATACCCGACAAGGAAATGCACATCACTACCGACGAGTAGAGTCATAGTGTTGCCTGACGAGAAAAGAAAAGAGTAACCCGATGGAATAAAATATAGTGTTTCCTAATGTATGGAGATCATGAAGCTAATTGGAGTCTCACCGATGGAACTGTTAGTTGTCACTGACAACTAACTACAAAGGTGACCGATGAAATAGAGAGTTCAGAAAATGACAAAATCTCAAGCTGGCAGAGCTAAATATAGACTTAACTGATTGTCTACTTTGTTTTATTCAACCAAATATAAGTGATTGATTTAAAGCTGATTTATACATTTGGCAAGAAGATATCTATGATACAAATCATGAGTTATTCTTTAAATCTAATTGGCTGGATTGTTTATTACGCCAAGAATCAAGAATCAAGAAACAATGAATATTATGTCGATATAAGAGATAAGCTTAATTCATTTACAAATTTGATTAAGGGGAGTGAATAAAAGAGGATGTTGAAGAGAAATTGATGAAGAACAACTTCATGCAGTGCTGATAAAAAAAGCTGAAGGAAGAGCTAAGGAATTCTGCAGACACTGACGAATAGTGAGCACAACATCACATAGTAGAAAGTATGAAGCATAAAGGATTGAAATGATACATTGGTCAGAGAGGTAATGTACTTAAATAGATCTGAAAATCTACAATTCAAAGTTGTAATATTAATAGTTCATAATGTTTCAGTTTAACCACTAAAGCATCAAGTCTCTTAATCGAGCAGGACTTAACAGTCTTCTATAAATTGAGGTACATCTCAAGGAGTGCCATAAAGGTTGATTCATGAAAGTAGAATTGGATATGCCTGATGCCTATTGATAGTCTAAGAGAGTGGCTGATTCAAGGATGACAGCATTAGATGCCCGATACTAAGTGACAACCTCTATGTATAAAATCCTCTAACAAGGTCACACCTAACAGTGTGTTTGTAACCTTTAACAGGGTTGGCTCTTAACAGGGCTCACTTTAGAAGAGTGAAAATTTGGGGTACCGATCCTAGTGGTTTTTCCCTTAACAAGGTTTCCACATTAAAAATCCATGTGTTATGTGTGTATGATTCATTTCTTTACTATTTTGTATCTTACATAATTCATTCTGGATTGATCGGTATACTTTGCTTATTTACAAAGTTTCGGTAAATAGTTATATTGCTTATCGGTAATCAAGAAAGAATAAGGATTGATAGAGAAAATTGACAGACAGTTAATCATTATTTGTATTTCATGGCATGCATCTTGTAAGGACATAATAATATGAGGTTTATTGAATAGTGGTTAAAGTTTGAAGGATAAATTTTTGAGGCCACTGATTCACCCCCCCCCTCTCAATTATTACTAACACAGTACACACAAAGTTATAAGAGGATATAATTCTCATTTGAGGTGGATGGAAAAATGTTGGCCTTGAGATGAATGGCCAATGGGGACCTGAGGGGGATCTCAATGAAGAAAATGGAAGTAATTTTCAGACATGATGATTTCATTTGGGTAGCACAATGTTTGGTTTCAAACAAACGTCTGAGTGGACAACAAGAATACTACCATGATGATGAACATTAGGAAGTGTTGGGAAGGCATAGTGTATTTCTTGCATATATTCCACCAATTATACCCTCACATAGAGGTTTTTAACATATGATCAAGTTGGAGGAAGGAGCCAAGCCAATTATCACTACTCCCTATTTTCATCCCAAGAAGTTCAAGGAAGAGATAGAGAAGACAAACTAGTAGCTCCTCCGAAAGGGTTGGATTAGGCCTACCTCCAGTCCCTTTGCATCTTAGGTAGTTTTTGTGAAGAATAAGGATGGAAAGTTCTCAGGATGTGCATTGAATAAGAAGATAATCAAGAAAAGATATCCCAGCCCAAGGATCAATCAGTTCTTGGATTAACTACACAGAGTAGTCTACTTCTCCAAGATTGATCTCCATTCTAGGTATCACCAGATCCACATGATGGAGAAAGATGTACATAAGACATCATTTTTTTCCACTATAGAAACTATGACCTTTTTTGGTCATGCTGTTTTGATTAACCAATGCTCCAACCACTTTCTAGACTTGCATGAAACACATCTTCAACAATCAATTGTGTAAGTTTTTGTTGGCATTCTTTGATATCATACCTATTTATAGAAAGACGTTGGAGGAGCATATAAAATGTTTGGATAAGGTATTAGGAATCATGGATTCAAAATCACTATTTGTGAAGAGGTCCAAGTGCGAGTTTGGTATTAGGAATCATGGAGTCATAGTCATTATTTGAAAATAATATTCCATGATCTTCACTTCTACGCTCCATGATTCAACCAATAGTTGACTAACATGAATTAGTCCATTTAGTGAATATGATGATGTCTCTTCTTCTTTAAAATTTGTAGGCATAGATTTTTTTTGTAATTCTATTGTCTTCTCCATATCTAATAAATGTACTTCAAGAATTGATAGTTTAGGAGTGATTAAACTCTTCAATAAGCCAAATCTAGACATGAATCTCCTATTTTATATATCCAACACACTCAGCTTATCCAAAATCTTTGTTACTTCTCTGTCTGATTCTATTACTGATTGTGAGGAGGTCTCACAACTATCCATCATACTGTTCAATATTTCCCTATCCTTAGCAATAATGTCTTCAATGTTCTGAAC
Organism: Thuja plicata; assembly: GCA_018584345.1. NCBI lineage: Eukaryota > Viridiplantae > Streptophyta > Pinopsida > Cupressales > Cupressaceae > Thuja > Thuja plicata. Next base: position 1,742,927 of record MU226025.1, read on the forward strand.
ATGTCTCATTGGTTTCATGCAATAACTGAATAGCATCCTTTCATGTGCAACACAACTCTTAGCTTTTTCTGTAAAAAAATTTAGAATGCCCAAGTCCCATGAAATAGACTGAAAAAATTCCATCAGTTTCTTCTCCAAGTAGCTCTTCTCTACCTTTTCTTCTGCGATCTTCACTAGGGTCTCATAGTGATCATCAAAATTGTCAAGTGCTAACTTCAAGTTTTCTACATCATCTTTCCTTTGGAAAACAATAGGCACTAGAAGCAATTTGGTCACAGTATTGATTTCTCTAGACATTACCTTAGTTTTCTTGTCACTTTTCTACTCAGATGTCTCCTTTTCTTTAGTCAGTGCGGTGAAGGCTAGACTCACCAGCTCATCCTCATCCATGCGATCAACATCAACATCAATAGGTTTGTCTTTACTTGCAAAAAATAAGATAGAAGATGTGTAAATTTCATATTTGACTTCTGCTTTTGCTTCTTCTTATTTCTGCTCCATATCTTTATGTTCTTATTCTCTCTTTTCTTCCTCTTTCTGTTCTTTATCCTCAGCCACTATATTGTAAATGTTTCCTTCAAATGGATCCTTGTCATCATGTGAAGTGTCAAGAGTCATAGGCACACCAAAAAAATAGAAATATGGTTGCATACCATCTTCGCTCTTCTCAACACTTGCCTTAGCAATTTTGGAACTCTCTCCCATTCCTGAAGGTGTAGGCATTGTAGGTTTAGGAGGCGGAGTCTTCTCAGGCATAGTAGTCATTAGTATCTGATCTAATGCTCTCTGAGTCTCTTCAGTAATTTCATCATACTTTATTGCCATAATCTTTACTAACCTTGCCTTGGTTCTCAATAAAGGTTTCAATTCACCAAATATTTTATCTCTCTCTTGCATAGAAATTGCAAGTAACATGTTATCAATTATCTGATTTATGATAGTCTCATATTTAATATGTGCTAACTTTTTTCTTATTTCCAATCTTTCATACAAATCTTTAGGTACACTGCCCTATATCTCTAATAGATTTTTCTTGAATACAAGTAGGTGATTTACTACAATATCTTCAATCATAAGTTTGTCAGTTTCCTCATACCTCTCATAGTAATTTTTTATAGAAACTAGCTTCCCTTTCTCAATATCTCTCTTCTCAATTGATTTTAGGTCTGGTTTCTAGATATGTCTGTCACTTTCAGCTTTCTTCTCTTCTCTTTTAGTCCTCTATACTTTAGGTGGTGAATCTGGTTTGTTGGATCTAGTGCTTCTCCGAGGTACAATCTTAACTGCCTCTTCTTGTGATGTCTTCAGTGGTGATGAAGGGGTGGTAACATCAATAATAGTAGAAAGTGGAGTATCTACTATCACAACTTCAGGATGTGGAAGGGCTGTAGTAGCAGTACTTGCCAATCTAGAAGAACGTTCTGCTAACTTCTTCTTTAATTCCTTCAATTCTTCCTCAGTCAATCCTACCTTAACACTAGATTCATGAATAATGTTGTCTACTTTCCTGTCTCAAGCATTTGGTTTGTTCCTCTCTTACTTTAGCTTATTTTTATTCATAAGTACCCCATCTCTGCTCAGATGAATCTACTTCAGATGCCAGAACATGTTTGATCTTCATTGTTAAGACTTTGGAACTTGCCTTATATCCCATAGGATAATACCATTTCTTCCTTGGTATAACTGATTCAAAACACACACAGTCTATCTCAACCATAAAACATATTGTGTCCTTATATTTTTTAGCTAAGTCTTCAGGAATCATGTCTCTCTTTCATCTGCCTCTAAAGAATCTTAATCATGCCAATTAGCTCTCCATCAACCCATGTGCTATTCTGTCTTCGGTAGCTTTCAAAATTATGAATACCAGTAGGTATCCCTTTTCTCCAACCACTAGGGCGCATGCCTGGAAATTAGTTCTCAATGTGAGTATACATGTGGACTAGTATTGAACCAAATTTGAAGGTTTTGGACTTGTCTTTCTTTATAAACTTGACAGTCTCCAAAAATGTTGTGCCAATACTTTGCATAGGTTATACTTAGTACTTTCTTTCACCATTTAGTAAGCCATCATAATTACTCTAGCAGATAGTAAATTAGGTCTACTACTATAGTAAAAATTTTAACCAAGTATCATTGAAATTAATCTCACATCCTGTAGATAAATGTCATTCACTGTCATAGCTTGCCTATCCCATTTTGAGTGTGTTAGGGTTTCAAATTGCTTCTTTATATGTTTCTCTACCATAGGGATGACTCCAGTATTATCCAATCTAGTGATCTCATGTATCAATTAACTACAAGTCTTCATAGGTTGATCACCTATCTAGATAAACTGATCATGAACTCTGCTCAGCAAAATTTTAAGCCATTCCTCTTCATTGAATTTGTACAAGTCCAGAATTTTCATAATGTTTAACTCATCCACATGTTTAAATTCATCTCTCATCTTTCCATTATCCCTCATGTACTCCATCTCAGTAGAAATTTCATCAACACCTAGTATGTCATACATGCAATGAATATATTCCCTAATGTCTCCTACATACAAGATGTCATGTGGTGTCTGGGAAAATTCTCCTTCAGGGTCATCTTCACATGGCTTAAAATTACATTTCTTGAATTTATACCTAGGTCTATCCATAAGATCATATATCAAAGGTTCATCCATAGCTTTTGTAGATGTAAATGATGTAAATACCTTTCACACGCTTAATTCTGAGTATTTACTTCGATCGATCACATAGGGTAGTTGTTGGATAGTCTGAATCTCTCTACTCTCTAATCTCCTTAGGTCACTCTTTGTCAAATGGTAAGGAAATAGATAAACATTAGGTGCTTTATACATCTTTAAGTGTTGAAAATTCACATTACCCAATACTATCTAGTTAGTCATAAATCTCACGATCATAATATATGCATCATCCGATGTTGCATTCTTAGATATATGCTCCATGATGTCAGCCAATATCATACCTAAGCTTGGTAGATATTGTTCCACATATTCATGGGCTAGATATAATATTATGTGCTCATTCAATGACCCCCCTAAGGCCATGCTTGACCAATTAGGTCAATTTTTCTTCGCTAGCATCAGGCGAAGATCTAGTAGCATCTATTGTCTCTCCCTAAACCAATATCTCACTTGTCTCTTTGATTTTCCATATCTTACCACTGCTGTTGTCTTATGCTTTCTTGAAACAACTGTCAAAATCACCCTTGAGTTCTGCAATACTTATACCAGTATCATTTTCATTCTTCTTTCTATTCATAGGAGGTGGTACTCTTCTATTATTTACTCCATTATACAAGATTTTTTTTTCTAAATGACCTAAATTGTTGCATTTGTAACATATAGGAGGTCTTTTGTCCTAATTAACTTGTAGTTTACAATACTTCAAAATGTGTCCAAGGTTGTTGCATTTGTAGCATGTGATCTTAGTTTTTTATTCTCCTCTATTGATGTCTTGTCTGTATGTAGTTTGATCAGGTTTCTTACATTCTATCTTCTTGTGCCCATATGCATTACAGTTAAAACAATAACCAGAAAAAGTTTTGAAAGGGGCATTACCTCTGCAATCTCTTTTCATATGTCCAAACTTGTTACAACCAAAACATCTACCTCTGAAAGGTCTGATATGTTCTTTAGGTTCTTCAAAAGTATTTTTTTCTGCATCAATCTTCACATCTTGTTTCTCTTCTTGATTCTTGGAACATTCAGCTTCATTGAAGCCAATACCAGTCATATCTCCTTTAGGTTTTTGTCTTTCTCTTTGTTCATCGATCAAGTCACTGCTCATGTGAAGTTTCTCAATGTGTTTCTTTGTCTCAAAAATTTCACCCTTTATGATCTAATTGTATTTCTCCAATTCTAGATACTTTCTCTTGTAAAGGTCAGCCTCATTCTTCATTTGTTCCATCAGAACATTTACATTTTTTAAAGCCTCTTCAATCTTGATCTTAGCATTCTTTTCTTGTTGAATCTCTTTTTCCATTTCTTATTTCTCAAGCTTCAAGACATAATTCTCTTGTTCAAGTTTCTTTATCTGGTCTAAATTATCATTATTTGAATCTTCTTTTATTTGTACCATAAGATCTTGTCTCTAATTTATGAAAAGTTCAAGTTGGTCTTTAAGTTTCTTGATGAATCCATCGTATATTCTTAATTTAAATCTCAAGTTACCATTTTCTACTTTTTATTTATCAAGGTCTTCAAGTGTAGCTTCAAAGATCTCTTGCAAATTATCTCAATCCATTTTGATCTCCCTTAATCTATTAGGCTTTCTCTCCAAGGGCCAAAAGCTCTGCTGCCAATTTTTAGGATTAGGTAATACTGAGAGGGGGTGAATCAGTATGACAACACTTAAAATAAACTTTAAACCAATTCCATATAAACCATAAACTTGGTGAAATGAAAATAACATAAAAAAATAATACAGAACTCATAACACCATTATTTGTTGTCGAGGAAACCCTGGCCATGGGAAAACCCTGGTGGGGATGGCACCCACAAGAATGCACAAAAGTATAATGTCCATGTTAGGATGCCTAGCCTAGTTAGGAGCTAAATATTAAATAGTACAATTCCTTGTTAGAGGAATATAACCTTGTTAAAGGTATACAACACCCTGTTAGGGGCCAACTAAGCTTACAACTCTTACAATAAAATCTCTGTTACAAAGTGTTTTTCAATAATGAACAAAAACAAGCATCTTCAATGCTTAGATGGTTCCAGTCATAGTTCTTCAATGATCTATGTCATTCTCTACTCTGCCATTCACACATACACATATATTCACTCATCAATCTCTCATATCTCTTCCATGTATCTTTTATATCTCTTCACTTTACAAAAAGTCTAAATATATATATCTTTCTTATTACCAAGGCGGCTCTCTTAACCAATATTACACAGTCAACTCTCAATACAAAATATACTTAATAATGCAAAGAGAAAATAGAAAGTTGGCTCTCTTATATAACAAAAATATAGATTGTCCACAGTCATAATCCAACTTATCTTGCTAGGATTCCATGCCATACTCCCCAAATCATCATTTTTATCCAATTGCTCTGTATCATTGTTTTGTTGTTCTCATCTGTCTTCAAATCTCTCTAACTCTCTATACTTGTCACCAAAATCAAATTGATATTAAATGTAGCTCATACATACACCAAAGTATCTTCCTCTAAGCTCACATGATATAACTCATCGATCTTGATCTTTGGTACCCAAAATACCTCTATATTTATGCTTCTATACTTAGTCGATTTCAAAAATGAATCACCAAAACTTTACTTCTATTCAATTGATCAATATGCCAGATGTGTTGCCATAAAAGACAACCAAAAAGTGATTCATAACATACAAAATTGATCAGTTGCCAAAAATATCTTGTACTTGGGACATGTCAATAGTGCCCAAGGGGTTCAGGTGTAGCATGGAAAGTTTCAATAAAATCTTGATTATCCCACACCTAGGACATTCACAGAGTTGTGTAGATTCTTTTGACTATGTAGTTACTACAGGATGTTTGTGAAAGGGTTTTTGTAGCTAGGGGCACCACTGATGAATCTCACAAAGAAGGGAGAATTTAATTGGGATGAGGAGGCACAAGGAGCTTCTGATAGGATGAAGGAAATTATGAGTACATGCCTAGTTCTCACACTTCCATACTTCACTAGACCCTTTTTCCTTGAGTGTGATGCATCTAGTGAAGGTATTGGTGCAATCTTGATACAAGAATATCATAACATTATTTTTGAGAGTTATAATATCTTAGGATCCAAGTGATTGTACTCAATATATGATAAGGAGATTCTCACCATCATGCACACATTGGCAAAGTTTCAACAATACCTCGTTGGGAAAAGATTTATGGTGAGAAAAGAGCATAATATTTTGAGATATTTCTTGGAGTAGAAGGATTTGAATGAGAGACAACAAAAATAGGTGAGAAAAATCTAGTCATATGATTTTGACATTGATTATGTGAAGGGGAAGAAGAGTGTGGTGGCCAAGGAATTTTCTAGGAGACTCATGATATGTTCATTGTCACATATTTTAAGCTAATTGGAAGGCTTATTTGTTAGCCGAGTGCTCCAAGAACAGTTTCTCTTGCCAAATTTTGGATGGCCAAATTCAAGACAATGGGTACAAGATGGTGGATGATGTCATCTACAACAAGGATAGTATCTTCTTGGTGCCAGAATCAAATATGAAGGAGAGGATCATGAGGGAGATTCATGACTCACCCTTGGTAGGAAACCTAAGATACCTCAAGGCCTATGGAAAGATTCATGAGAGGTTTTCTTGTATAAGCCTCAACCTTGATGATGTGCTACAGTATCTCAAGGAGTGTGTCATTTGCCAGATGAATAAATCTGAGCATAATTTTCCAACAAGGTTACTTCAGCCCACTACAACATTTGGCATCAAATTTCGATGCCAATTTGCGATGACACTACCATTTGTGTGTGATTTTTGTGTTTTTTTTCCAAGTGCCCCCAATGCTGTCATAATAGCAAAGGTACCATCATAATTTCAACACCCACGTGATTATAAAAAACAAAGAAAAAAGAAAAAGAAAGGCTCATTTCTAATTTTTGTATCAAGTTGCGTGTGCATGCAAAGAGGGCCCTAACTGTGGTAGATCGAGTTGCGTGTGCGAAGAGGGCTCTTCTGTTGTGAAGCTTAAGCTTGATTTGGAAGCTTGGCATATTGCAGCCATGAATTGAGGTAGGCATTCAAGCTTTGTCTTCTCATTAACTCAATTTCATTCTCATGGCATTTATTGATTTAATGGCACAATATGAATGTTAATACTGGCATTGTTTACATCTTTGCATTTGGAATGCTCGATGACCTGCGAGCTTTGAGAGCTAGGGAATCATTGCTATTACCTTCAAGGAATTATTTGAAGTGCTTGATCTCTCTTTATTTTTTTTTGTATTGATATTCACTATGTAGTACGCCCCATTTATGATCATTTCATGAGGAAATGTCTTGATGGCTCATGGGTTGCAAGCTAGGGCATCATGCATTGTTTATGAGCTCACTATTTAATTCTAGAATTTTTTACATCTTTGAATTTGGAATGCTTGATTACCCATGAGATTTGAGAGCTAGGGCATCATTTCTATTACCTTCAAGGCATTGTGTTAAGTGTTTGATCACTCTTTATTTGTTTTAAAGTTGGTATTCACTATGTGGTACTCCCCGTTTATGATCATTTCATGAGGAAATTTCTTGATGTCTCACGGGCTGCAAGTTAGGGCATCATGCATTTTTTATGAGCTCATTGTTTAATACTGGCATTGTTTTACATCTTTGTATTTGGAATTCTTGATGATGCACGAGCTTTGAGAGCTAGGGCATCGTTGCTATTACCTTCAAGGCATTGTGTGAAGTGTTTGATCTCTCTTTATTTTATTTTTTTGTTTATATTAACTATGTGGTACTCCCTGTTTATGATCATTTCATGAGGAAATGTCTTGATGGCTCGCGGGCTGCAATATAGGGCATCATGCATTGTTTATGATTCAAAAACTATCTGGTTTCAAAAAGAAGAAACTATCTCATAACTATTTCAATAAAAATAACAATGTGACTCTACTTGGGTGACAAAAATAAAATAGATTATGTTGACAAAAATGATCCATGAGGTGGAACAACCATTATCCATTATATTTAATTGAAAGTGATAATAGAATAGAAATATCTATTTTAAATCAATATTGACAAGCATCCTTGTACAATTGTTTAAGTTTTTTTTTTTAGTTTTTAAAAGAAGCACTACAACAAATAAAAAATGTAACACTAGACAGGGTATCCTTACTTCCATGATTTAACGCAAATAAAGGATATAATCTGTAAGCACAAGCTTTCCACCCAATCACATTATTATTAATAAAAAATTCATCTTGAAGGATATATGTCATGACCAAAATATATCATAGTAATACGCCCACTAACTAGGTGTAACTATATGAAATCAACTACGTCAATGACAGTTTTGGATTCTACTTAGATACTATGTTACTGGGCTCTTCTAGTTTGAGTGTCGTTGTGTATAATCTCACTGTCGCTAATCAGAAATTTATTTGAAACCCCTGCTTATCCCTGTTTATACTAGGTTAGCAGCCCAAAAAGTATGCAATGGTGGAAAAAGCTTTAGCTGACACAGGTTAAATAGTGATGCCTTAACCTTATAGTTTAAAAAAAAAACTTAATGGTACACACTAACTGCAAAGACAAATCAAATGTTCACTGTTGATATTTGAGTTCAACCAAACATTAGTCATATAAGCTAAATATTTAGATTAAATAGGGGAGCATCAGCAGACTAGGAACCCAAACTGATTACAAGGATTTTAACATTCTGAACCCAAATTACAAGTTCATGTTGACTATAGTAGCTGATCATGGGTCTGTGGCAGCTGATCATGGGATAGAATAGGAAATCTCGATTCTAAATGTGTCATTAGTGCTCCATTGCAGCGATTCAAATACCCTATCATATGATCTCTTATGCAGATGACCTGAATCATGGTGTCCTAGATGTGACTGGTGGTGTGGATCAATGCTCTATGAATTTTGGTACTTAGACATGAATTTTCTATTGTTGGGCGCAGATAAACCCTAATGATCAAACCCTTGGTCTCTAATTGATGCATGCCTATGATGGTTGGAAGGGTGGTAGCAATTGTTGATGATGCGCTGTCAATGTGATCGCCCTACAATGGAGTTTTGACAATCCAGGTGAGTGGCACAGCTTCTATCACACTTGTAATATTGTATAGTGCCCTCCTAACAGTGGAATTGCTCCAGATATGTTGACCGCTCAACTAGGAAGGAGATTAATGAATTTAATCAGTGCTAGAATGCTTGTAGTTTAAACTACTGAGGTAGGGTTTTCGTCCTAACCTCTAATCGTACATCCAAAGGGGTTATCATCCTTGAAATCTTGTTACTTTATCAAAAGCCTATCATTTATGTGAAATTAGATGCTCTAAAAATAGACAAAATGGAGATAAACCTGTCAGAATTTTAATTTTGAGGGCCCAAAAGTGGCGCCTAATAATTTGAATTTGAATTATCATATGTTTCATTTTATTTATTCAATATTATTTTTTGTTTTATTTCGATGATGTGGCATTGGGTAGATTGGGGAAAGGTAAAATCACATAGGGCAAAATTGAACAAATTCCAATTTATGAGGAAGCTTTATTATTATTATTATTATTATTATTGTTTCTTATTATGATGTGTGGCATTGGGGTCTATTGGGGAAAGGTCAAATCAGATGTGTTTTGAAGCCTTGCTTCCTTGAAAATTTGGTTTAAATAATCAACCCTCAAGTTTCCCTCATATTGACAACAAATTGGAAGAAATCACCTTATAGAAGACAAAAAAAGGTTGATCCATTTTATGTGTGGTGGTAGAGGGATTTGTAGGGTCTTTAAGAGTCCAAATCAATTTGTTGGAAGCCATAAATCTCATAAGGCATGGTAAAAACATAAAGCTCATAAAGCATGGTAAAAGAGGGCCCTAACTATAGTAAAATGGGAAAGTTGGGCCACTTTGCACTACTCTTCTATTGTGAAGCTCAAGATCGATTTGGAAGCTTGGAGCCTTGTGAAGTTATGTATGATTATTTCCTCGGTTTGTGTTTGATTAGAGTTAATGTGAATGTGGAATGAATACATAAAATGATGCAAGTTTCATTATATTTAGCATAAATAGATAAATACAGAATATAGAAATCTATAATAGAAGTATTGATCTAGAAATGAATGATGTTTTAGGATTAAATAGGTGTGTTTGTATACTTTCTCCATTTTAAACTAGCCTATGACTTCAAAGGAGGAATTATGAAATATAGTTGTAGGTAGTTATCTCTTCTATAATGATGGAGGAGTCAAAGGTAATGATCAATGAGCTTGCTGCTATTAGATCATACACTAATACACTTATATTTTTGAATTTGAGCTTAGGCATCATGCAATGTTATTGTTGTCATTGCATGTTTGCTGCTATTATGAACCATATATTGTTTTATACACTTTTTATTTCATTGAGACCATGAGCTTGGCATTTTACTGTTATTGGATCAATGTATTTTTCCCACTCTTTAACATACCAAAAGCATTCATATAGAAATGTATATATACATATTCACAAGATAAGACTATCTTGAAATTAACTATCACTGTATTGAACTGTTTATAATCAGATATAATCGTGTGACAAAATGAAAAAACATGAGGCATAGAACTTCTTTTTGGTTATTTATTTATGCATTTAATTTGCAAGTTGAAACCTAGCATAGACAACAATAAGACTGATAAACAAGTGTAGAAATGGTATGATAATCATGCATACATATATATACATAATTATGTGTACATTTACATAATGATGCATACATATGTATATACACACATCAGTATGTATGTGTATGCATCATTATGTTGCCATACTTATTCATTATGTTGGCATACTTATTCATTATTTTCATTATTGTTACTTTTTTTTAGGTCTTCTCAATGGATAGAATATTTGGTATTGAATATTGTCATTTGGAGTCCTTGGAAGAACAGTGCACTAGATTATTTAATGTGCATGATGATGACATCAAAGATGCTAGTCTCTACCTTCTGAAACATAATATTGTTTTCTCACATGTACATGATGGGGTGATCTGCAAACTAGTATTTTTTACTCTCTTTGAAGTTACTGGTCGGTTAGAATGGGTCTTGAAGATGGTTAAGCATGTGGTTCTTTTCGACAATTCGAAAAAAGTTGTGCAGGGGATTCAGACCATCAATCCAAACATTATCTCTGGTAGGCTTGGATCAATTTTTGACAATAGAATTGACTTTGAAAATAAAATTGTGGAGGCGTGGGAGGTGTTCAAGCTATCTTGTGCTAATAAATACTACGCTGCATTGATTATCTTCCATGGTCACAATGAATATTTTTTCACTTGTGATGATAGGAATGTTATGATGGACTACTTCTTTGGAGTTGGCATTTTTGTCAACAAACTAGGTCATCTTTAGACCAAACATAGACATGAAACTTGACTATTTAACATAATGTCTGAAATACTCTTCTTTGTAAAAGTTTTTTTTGATACATACTCAGGGTCTAGATATCCATATGTTCATCATCATTACAAAAAATTATCTAGCTAATGAACTTTATATCCTTATGCATTATGTTGTTGTGATTTTGCCTCTTTATTGACACAATGAATGGTTATATCTCTCTCTTCAAGGGTGGGTTATTCATTACTACCATGTCATGTTGTATTTAGTTGTATGTAGCTCTAATTTTTTATTGTCTACTATGAAATATTTAGCATATGTATCATGTGACTTATGTAAATCTGATTATGATTGACCTTCATAAGATTGAACAGGCCACTCTAAACCAAAATATTAGCCTGCTCATTTTTTTCATATACACTAGGAACCATAGTGAAAAGCAAGCCTGCAATTGTAATAGAAGCCACCCCTGTTCCTAGAACTTTTCACCACCTACTCTGCAATCTACATATTTAATCATAAAGACATTGGAAAAATTGCAATCATAAAGACTATTTTTCTCCATCCTGTTATCCATGCATATTCTATGCAGTTGCATGTGCATTCTCAATTGAGAGTGGGAGAATCTTATTTTGGATGTGAGGGAGAGAATCCAAACACATAAATAACATGCACATAAACATGACAGTGGAGAAACATAAATGTAGATATCACAACAACTAAGAAACACAAATGTAGATATCATGGTCACATTTGTTTGGAGACACAACATAATTGAATGGTATACCCAGACAATGCAACACAACCACTACTCCTCCGGTTCCAAGTTGACATTGTGGGATCCAAAAACTGTAGATAAGGAATAAATTTAGAGAGTAGAGAAGGGCCTTAACGAAAAAAATAATACTTGGATCCTATATTATTTTGGTCGTTATGGCCCTCCTCCTCCGCTCTCTAAATTTATTCCTTATCTATGGTTTTTGGATTCTGCAGTGTCAACTTGGAACTGGAGGAGTAGTGGTTGCATTGTATCATTTAGGTATACCACTCAATTATGTTGTGTCTCCAAACAATTGTGACCATGATACCTACATTTATGTTTCTCAGTTGTTGTGTCACAGGGCCCCTTATAACCCTTTATGACCCTTTACGATCCCTAATAATACATCTTAGAGGTCTTAAAGTTTTGTAAAGGGTCATAAGAGGCTCCTAAGAGGGGCCAAATGAGCTTCCACCTTCACGTGGTTGGCCCTATTAAGTAGAGAATGTTAAAATATTCTCAAAACAAAGAAAAGCTCAATATTTTAAGGTCTCACTCCATGCACGACATATGTATATCTTATTTAAAATATAGCATACCATCGCAATTGCGACAGTAGTCAGAGAACGACCAATGCTAAAGAACTACATGTGACATCCAAATTTGGGAGTAATCCAATAGCTGGATTTTGCATGTACAACATGTCCATCACATACCCATCATAATTACGACACTAATAATGTGTAACGATGGCATGTTAACATTCGTAGCCGGTGCATATTGTGACAGTTAGTACCATCACAATAATGATAGACATGCCAACTGTCAATGATTTCGACAGCAAAATTGCAACACTAGCCTATGTTGCTTGGTTGACAAGGTAGTGTAAAAATTGTGACACATAGCAGTCAAAAAAAGGGCTCAAATGTACTAGTGGCCTTTTCCTATTCCTAATAAAAAATGGGAGAATATCTCACTAGACTTCATCACCAGACTTCCCAAGGTAAAGGGTAAGGATTGAATTTATGTTGTGGTTGACTGGTTGACCAAATATGCTCATTTCTATGTTATTTTGATGGTGTATCAGGAAGTTCAAGTGGAAACATTATTCTTTCAATTGGTGTTGCGCTTGTGTGGCCTTCCATGGAACATAGTCAGTGATAGAGATAGTTGTTTCCTCAACACCTTCTAGATGGAACATGTTTATTTGGAAGGTAAAAAAATTTCACCAAGTATGAGTTACTGCCTACAAATGGATGGTCAGATAGAGATTATAAACAAGTGATCAGAGGGCTACTTGAGAAATTATATTGTTGCACAATAGAAAACAAGGATCGATTGGCTTCATTTGGGAGATAACTACTAAAAAATTGCCTATCACATTTCAATACTTGTGTCACCCTTCTAGGCACTTCATGCATATGAGGCTTCATCATTTTTGGATATGGTATTATGTTACAGTCACACACTGAGGGCCAAGGACTAGTTGCAGGAGAGTTTTGATATCCTTAAAACTCTCAAGGATAACCTATAGTTGGCTCAAAATTAGTACAAGATGTATGTTGATAAGCACATGATTGAGTAGAGTTTTTAAGTAGGATATCTAATCTACCTTCAATTATAGTCATACAGACTATCTTCCTTGAAGAAAAGAGGTTCCAATAAGTTGAAGCCTTGCTTCCATGAACTATACAAATTGGTACAGGAGTGAGAGAAGTTTCCTATGAGTTGGAGCTTCTAGAAGAGAGTCAAATTTATAATGTGTTTCATGTTTCATGCCTCAAGAGGGTGGTCATTCAACATGTTATAGTTTCCAAGGAGCTTCCACCTATTAATGAAGAAGGGAAACTTGCATTGGAGCATGCAGAGATCATTGATGTTAGAGAGAGGAAGTTGAGATCATTCTGTTAGTAACAACTGAGGGGGGGGGGGGAAATCAATGGCCTCAAAAGTTAATCCTTAAATCAACCCTTTGAACTTAGTACCACAAATTATACCTCTATTTATCTTCAATCCTACAAGATGAATGCCTTGAAATACTTATATCACATTATTACTTGTCAGAATGCTTTGGAAAACCTTCTTCTGTATGTTTACCAATAAGCAGTCTTCTATTTACCAAAACATAGTAAATAAATAGTGTATATTGATCAATCCAGAATAAATTATGTGAAATGAAAAACAATAAAGCAATGACTCATAAACACATAAAACATGGATTTTTAACATGGAAACCCTGTTAAGGGAAAAACCACTGGGACTGGTACCCCAAAATTTCACTCTTCTGAAGTGAGGTCGGTTAAGAGCCAACCTTGTTAAAGGTTACAAACACACTGTTAGGTGTGACCTTTTTAGAGGATTTCAAAGATAGTTTGTCACTTAGTATTTGGAATTTAATGCTACCATCATTGATCAAACACTCACTTGGCCTGTCAATAGGTATTGGGCATATCCAATTCTACTTTGTATGATCAAAATTTTTGATACTCCTTGGGATGTATCTCAATTATAAAATACTTTTAAGTTCTACTTGGTTAAGAGACTTGATGCTTCAATGGTTAAATTGAAACACTAAAGTGATCTGTTCACACATACAACTTGAATTGCAGATTTTTAGATATATTGGAAGTGCATTACCTCTCTGATCAATATAATCAATTCAATACCTTTTCTCCACATTGTTCTACTCTATGATGTTGTTTCACTGTTCGTCGGTGTCTGTAGAATCTAGCTCTTTCCTTAGCTTGTTGATTAGGTCTGAATGAAGACTTTCTTCTCCTTCAGAATCTCTTCAACATCTATTTTATTTTCACTTCACTTCACCCCTCAATTCATAATGAATTAGGTTGTCTCTTTATAAACATGATTCACTATTTCTTGGCTTTCTTGATCTTGGCATGATCCACAATTCTCACCAATTAGATTTTAAAGAAAAACTCTAGTTTTATCTCATAGAGATCTTGCCAACTAGACAAAGCAGCTTTAAATCATTTACTTATCTACAGCTTTATTTTGTCGATTAAAACAATGATAAGTATGAGTTAAGTCTATTTTTAGCTCTTGACAGCTAAGCATTTTGTCATTTTTGAACTCTTTGTTCTGTTGGTCAATACTTCAGTTAGTTATTGGTGATAACTGACTTTACATCACTGTGACTTCAATTGTCTTCGGGATCTCTGTCTATCAGGAAACACTGTAATTCTCTCTGTCAGGTTACTCGACGCTTTTCTTGTCGAGAAACACTGTGACTTTTCTCATCGGTAATACTTTGTATTTGCTCATTGGGTAACACTATGACTTTTCTCTTTTACTCTGACCATCGTTGTGCACTCCATTGGTGTATACAGTCACTTTATGAATACTTGACTTATATGCATTACTGATAGCATAGCCTTTGATTCATCTATTCTTTGAAGTCTTTGGCAGTATGTCCATGACCATACAGATTATATCAAGTTGACATCAATGACAATGAAATACATTAACTGATTTAATGTCTTGCATAAACTTTCTATGTCACTGTGATCATCAACTTAACATCTTCAAACATTCAATCAGTTATAGTTCATCACATGTACGATCAGGGAGTACCTAGTTCACTAAAGGATTTTCCATTTAAAGATGCCACATGGGAGAGCGAACAAATCTTGGAGCATCTTCGTTTGCAATTTCTTGAGGGAATGAAATTCTTAGGGTGAGAGGATTGTTATTTCCCTAAAATATTTAAATTAATTAATTATTTCATCCCAATTTTAAATAATATCTTTCAGACCCCTTTAATTAATTTAATTACAAAATAAAAGTAATTTAAAGTATGGAAGCCTATTTGTAACCTTTCAAGCAACTTCTTGGAAATATTTATAATCTCATGGTTGGCATTGTATGAAATCATTGCAGAGTTTATTTTATTGTATATTTTTTAATTCCCATTTAAATTTGGTGTTGTTCATCATTTCAGAGCTACAAGATCCTCTGTATTGTGGCATTCACAGTTTTGATGGGACCCACACCTCGCCCTATTCTGCATGTTGGTCCAAATTTGTGAAGTCCTCAATTGAAGACAAATTTAATGTAACCTGAGATATATATAAATAATTTGAAAACACAAGTTCTCCTCTTGGTTATTCATTCTAGTTGATGGTGTGAATATATCTATTGAGTCTTATTTGATTGTGCAAAAATGATCTATCTGGTGGAACCATTAGTTGAAGTCATCATACATTGTCAATACATTACAAGAAGTGCCATAAACCATCGATACATTACAATACTCATTCACCGTACACTGCCAGTACATTGTATAACTATTGTAGAATCTCAGTATACTACAAAGGTGTAGTACACTATTGGTATATTATAATACTCAGTCATTCTACATTATTGGTACATTACAGAGGTGTAGTACACCATTAGTACATTATAGTTCTCAATGGATATACACCATCAGTACATTACAATGCTCAATGGTTGTATGTTGTTAGTATATTAAGAGCTGTTGTACAATGTTAGTATATTAAGGTAGTGGTCATTGCTAGCGAATGTGCAGTATATGACTATTATTATGTTTTCATTAATGGCAACACACTCCTCTAGAAAGGTCGCTTAGTATGAAGATGTATTTTGGATTATCAGCTAAGTGAAAAATGCCTAAGTACAGATACATTGCACAGTATACAGTTGAACATTTTTTGTTGGTGAGCATAGTATAAACATCAGGATGACATGTGAGCTTAGGTACATGATATATGGGGTGTACTACATCTTCTTTTATGGTCGCTGGAATTTTGATCATGTCTGACACAAGTTACAGGATGGCAAAGTCTACAGTAAATAGTGAAAATAGGGCATATGAGTGGACGAGACATTTGGAGACTTAAAATAAGATATTTTGTTGATCTATTTTACGATTTATGATAGGTCCCAACCTATCTTGGTGGATTAATGGTCGCATCTTGTTTATCCTATTATGGGTCAAGTATGGATACACATTTTGTGATGAATTAGTGAGTCGATAGAGAAATAAAGTTGATCGGGTGTATATATATGTCAACCTTTTGGGTTATGGAAAATGTGTGATGGTTCAATATGTATAGATAATTGCAAAAAAGTGGATATTCTATGATTATTTTTTTGAGCTTCAACTAGAACTACTTCAGCATATAAGATGCTACTATAGTTCACTCTAGATATTGTATAACTTCTTTTGTAATCTAGACAGTATGCCCTTGTAGAGAAGTGAGCCTGATTGTATCACCCCTGATAGGGTTCATCATTTAACAGGGATTTTTACTGAATGTGATATTCAGGTCCTAGTAGGGCTAGGTCTCCTAAAAGGGATATTATACTCTCAGGGCATAATTTGTAGGTACCATCCTATAAAGGATAAGAAGGTGGTATGGTAGATCAACTAGGGTTTAGAATCAGAGATCCGATGTCACATACTAATCACCCTTTACATTTTTTTTTGTTTTTTTTGTGTACTATATTATTGAAATGGAAATATAGATTTGAAATTATTTCAAAGAATAAAGGATTTAAATACATACCTCACATTATAGAAGATTTGGAAATATCTTTTTTCTGATGTCTATGTTGAGTTTCTAGAAAATCTGCAACCGGATCTAGAACAGAAATGTAGAGACGGAGAAAACCCAGAAATCCTTTCCAATTCTGGCTCAAGTTGATTTTGACCCAAAAATGAATGTCACCTTTGACCCAAAAATGAAGGTCACCTTTGACCCAAAAATGAATGTCGCCTTTGACCTGCACAGTCTGACATAAAATCTATTCCCCGATCCCAGAATTTTGTTGAAAAGGATATTTGAATCTGACCTACAACTCCCAAAACATCGACTATAGATATCTGAAAAAGGGTGTTTTGGGGTGGCTATATAGGGTTTTGCCTTTGTCAAATCCCCATTTTGGTTGTTTCCACCTCCATGAATATTCAGATGTAATAGAATGTATGTGTGTGTTTATTGTAGGAAGAGCTTTGAATGTGCAATACCAAGATCTAATCTTCTAGATTGAAACCCTAGAATGAATTGAAATGAGAAAGCAATGCATAGATTTGAATATGACAATGAAATAATACCAAGCCCCCAAGGCTAAAGTACTCCTATCAAACTTACAATCTATAATCGCTACTCCATGTTTGTATCCTTTGAATCCTTGAATGTTGTAAGAAGTAGATCAATGAAGAAGGAATGATTTGAAGAACTCTTTCTTGCTCCAATGAAGATCTATAATGGTTTTGTCCACAAAAGTGCTTTCTTGTATCAAGGCATCATCATATCTTGTCTTTCTATATCATCCTCTTGCGTTCTTGCATCATCATGTCATCACAATATGCATCATAATATCATAATGATCTTGTTGTGTTATCATGTATAATGAAGGGAAAATAGAGTGTTTATGTAGAGATCTCAAGGTAGACCTCCTAATCAAATGAAAGGGATCCAAATTAAAATTTCTCCCTGTATTATGGTCCAATTACAATCACCAACCAAGGAGGGGATGTATTAATTCTAATATTGGAGAAAACACTTCCGCACCCAAACCTGGGGGCCTATTTTTAAGTTTAGGACCCCGATATGTTCTGGATCTGAAAGCGGGGACCAACACCCGACAGAGGTCAAAATAGACCTTGACCTTGACCTAGGTCAAGGTCGACCTCGATTATGATCTAGGTCAGAATTGAACTCAACCCTAACCTGAGGTTTCAGGAAGGTCACCTTTAGAAATCTATAATATTCCTAGGTCAGCCAGGGACCTACGAAGGTGAGAAAACACACCAGAGTGGGGAGAGGCACAAAGGCCATAAAAGAGGTATGATGAAGATTAGGAGAGCCAGTACATAGGTTCTACCTAAAAATAAAGTTACAGAGAGGGAAATTAAGGAGAATCCACATGATCCTAAGCCTAATTTCACCTAGAAATGTAGAATCAAGTGCAGATGCATCCTAAATGCAAATATAACATGAAAGTGTACTAAATAAGGGTGATAAACCTACCAAAATGGAAGTGATTCCATTTTAAGATGATACATTTAGCTCCCACTTTAGCTTAGATATGACACTATGTCAATATGAAAGGTAAAGTAAGCAAACATCATGAAATAAAAAGGATATAGCCAAGTCCTCAATGTACAGATCCTGCAAGAAACTGTTAGTACCCGCAACCTACAACACAAAAGGTTAATGAAAATCCATAGAGAACCTAAGACTTACTAGGATGAATTTGAGAAGTGCATAGAGCCCCTTATGCCCCCCTATTTTGGCTTACTAATTCTAAAAGGTGAAAAATGGTATAAGGTTAGACCTATATACTAGATATGTAGTTTTGTGTATGAGAATTTACACCTTCATGAGATTAGGACAATTAACTACAATTCTATGGAAAGAAATAACAATTTAGCCTAAAGAATTGCAATTAAAACCCATGACATCTCATGGTTCTCTAACTAAGCTTTGTTGAAAGAGCTCTCAGCCTTAATATCTCTCAAGGACAATCCTAGAATGAGAAATTTGATACAAAAATGCCTAAATCTAGCTCAAATTTTCAAGATATATGTGATTTGCAACTCAAATTCTCATGATTATGCTCTAAAAATGATCAATTTGCTATGAAAATTCTCAATATGCTCTCAATTTCTCACAAATTGCCTATAGTAATGATGCTATGCATTCAAATTTTCTAGGATCACATATGCTTACAAAATGACTTGTATTTATAGAAAATTACCAAGGGTAGGGGGTAGAGTGAATTGACCATAGGTTAAGCCTTGGTTAGGTGAAAGGATTTGAGATGGTTTCAAATGGGGGGACAATTTACATGGTTTTCCTCAAAGGGTGGGACAAGAAGACAATTTGAGTGATTGAGATTCAATTATAAAAATGAGTGATTGAGATTCAAATTTATGGGTGATCCATGTGCTTTGTGTTCTCAATTACTATTGGTTGCTCAAATTATGTTGAAAGATATTTAGGATTTATTTAATTCCATAAATTAATTAAATTAGCCATGTAGGGGAATAGTTTGGATTTAATTTTTGATTTAAAACTACACAATTAATTAATTAAAATCAATTATATAATTTGATTGATCCCTCTTAGGCTTGAATTTGATTATTTGATTTCTTTATTAATTAATCCTTTGATTTTAATTTGATTTTGCCCAATTTGCTTGATAAATGTCCATTTGAATTATTTTGATCCATTTTGATGAGATTTAGGGCAATTGGCTAAGATTTGTAGATTTGGATGATTAAGAAACACCTGGTCAATTTTAAGTTTCTACAAATGCCTTTCTTTGAATTGATGTGCGAAGCACATTGATTCAAAGAAAACTTGATGTCTTGATTATTGATTTGATACTGATGTCTTATTGATTAACTGATGCAAAACCTGATATTGATAATTTGATTGATATCCTGATGTGAAATCAGATGCAGAACTTGATGTGAAACCTGATGCAGAACTTGATGTGAAACCTGATGCAGAATATCTCACTGATAAAGTTTGAGTTTTTAATGCCCCAGATTTGATGTAAGATATGATACAAAATCCTAGTTTGATGATATGATGATGCACCCTCATAAATGAAAACATTTTGATGTTTGGATGTCAAAAATTGGATGAAACAGATGAGGAATAGATCCAAGATGATTTCATTTATGATAAAAAATGATGCTAAAAAAGATGTCAAAAGATGCCCCAGTGTGCAGAATATGCAATTTAGCCCAAATGGGTCAAAAATCTTCAAAATTAGGGTAAAATAGCTTAAATAGGTTGAAAAAACCAAATTTACTATTTATTTTCACTATTTACTGTTAAGATTTTACTCTGATCCTATAACGATTGACAACAATGGTGGTCCCCATACGAGAGGATCAGTTCAAGAGAGCACACTGTTATCAAAGACCTCCTGACTATGGATCTCTGGTGAGTGATTTCAACCTTCCTAGTGCATTTATTGCTCCCTTTAATAGCATTTATTGCATGATTTTGATGCTTTTTAGAATAGAATTTTTAAAATGTCGTGTAGGAAACTTTAAAATTTGCCTAGGATAGTAAAATGTCACCTCTGCGAGTTACAAAGTGTAAGAAGAATGAAAAGAATGAAAGCTAAAACAAGTATTAATCCAAGAAAATGAAATGCATGGAAGATTTTACCACAACCAAAGGAGAGAAGATTGCAAGATCAACCACAAAGTACTTC
Organism: Thuja plicata; assembly: GCA_018584345.1. Classification (NCBI taxonomy): domain Eukaryota; kingdom Viridiplantae; phylum Streptophyta; class Pinopsida; order Cupressales; family Cupressaceae; genus Thuja; species Thuja plicata. Next base: position 1,763,958 of record MU226025.1, read on the forward strand.
AAGAA
>MU226025.1:1789236-1801360 GCA_018584345.1 Thuja plicata
GGGAGTATGTACCAGTAAAAACAAGACAAACAAGGAATACATACAAGGAGCTTATACTATGGGGGAGTAAAGGAACACAGTAGGGAAGCATGACAATGGGGGAGTATTCAAAGAATACACAGTACATGAAACTGTAGTAGTGTAGACAAATCTTTGTTGAGGGTATTGAGAATATTGTAAAAGAAAGAAGACACCGATAACATAAGTTGTTTTTACCATATGTTGCCATCAATGCCAAAGGGGGAGATTGTTGGAGATTTGATTCTGAACAGTTGAATGATTGTATGTTTGTCATTGATGACAACATATAATACATAGTAGTACTTCTGTATGTACTTATCCATATGAAGAAATGAAGACCAGTGTGGATAGATACATGTTTTTGACATGTTTACTATGTTATGTTCATACACACAGACTTAGATATGATATTTTAGTAAAGATATGTAATTCTGTTATTGATGGTTACAGTTCTGGAGGATTAACAGTTTAAGGCCGATGTATGCAACATGTTAATTGAGTTGTGCATATCTTCTGCATATGCGTGTGTATATTCATGATTAGTTATGAGTTTTTGATATTAATCTAAATGCGCTAATCGCGTTTCAAGAAGATTACATTGTTATGGTCAAATTGGTGAAGTTTACTTAGTGAAGCAATGTGTCTATTCAGCATTGACTTGCGTGGTTGTAATTATGCTTGCATGATTAGTATAGCTGACAAAGATATTATGAAGATTTTTCTAACAGGTCCCATGATCTCATACTTGGAGTATGTACTTATAGAAGGTCATTTGTGATAAGAAGAGTTGTGAAAGCCAGAGATTGAAAAGTAGAGTAGAGTGTTGATGCAGCAAAGCTATATTTATCATATGTTGATAATATAGATATTTATGTTGAAGCATTTAGAATATAGATTAGATTATTATATTTCTTTACAAGAGGTTGAAGCATCGGCGCATAAAAGTAACTGATCAGACAAGCAATGTCACAAACAACAGTTCATCTTGTTGATACAGTGTGTATCAAATAACCAGAAGGTTGTAGCCTTCACCACTTGGATAGTGAGTCCTCCACCCCTAACAGGGTTACATGTAAAAGACTCCTAACAGGGTCTGACCCTTAACCAGGTCAACTATACTACTACATTGTATTGTACAACTCCTAACAGGGTTGAAGAATCTTTTAACAGGGATTACTATAAAGAGTATAGTTCTTTGTGGCTACTAATTTTGACTGGGGTTTTTACCGTTTGATTTCCCCATAACCAAATTGATGTGTTGTGTAATGTGTTATCTAAATGTATATTTACTTTGTATCAATCTGCATTAATAAGTACAAAATATTTAAAGTTGCAGATAACTGATTCACCCCCCCTCTCAGTTATCTCTGAAGTATTCTAACAATAGTGACCTCCATCTCCATAGAGATAGGTTGATCCTCAGATTAGTTCATCACAAGTATAGAGTGGACCACAGATACATGCTATACCACAAGTACCATTAGCCACAGGCACATAGACATCACTAGCATCACAGGAACCTCTAGCATCATAGGCACCTCTAGTTCCTCTTATTGTGGACAACTTAGTTTAGGATGTGAGAGGATTACAGGCATGGATGAATATAGTTACTAGTCAGTTGGATCATTTTACAACTATGTTGCAACAGTTTTTGGCTACTTTAGCTCAATTACCTACCAGTGCTAGCACTAGTTAGGCACCACCTTTCACATAGGATAGATCAGGTGACAGGGATCTTGATGGTGTGGGAGGTTCAGATATAGGAATCACTGGAGATGGATTAGGTGCCCCTGCTGGGTCATGAGATAGATAGAAATTTGTGATATCCAGATATTGTATTGATGTACCATGTGGAGTTTTGATCAGGACTTGGTGTATGGATCATTTATTGATATATCTTTGATATACAGATTTGTTATAGACTTTTGATGATGGACATTTATCTATGATGATCTGCCATTGATTCCCCTTTGATGATTTTGTTGTGAGATTTATTTTATGCAAATTGATGTGGACGGAAGTCTTGTTGCTGCTAAAAAACCATCTTGGCTCTGCTCTGAGATCTTTCTCCTAGATCTCTTAGCGTATTCACAACCCTGAACTGAGGTAAGTCACTATCAGTTTTACCTCCCCTTCAAGACTCGGTCCCCATCAACATGCTTTTCATCTTCTTCTTTTTGAACCTACATAAATAGATTCATTCTACTCACTCAATCAATGTTTTCAAAACATTGCTTTCATTCTCTTCCCTAGCCAGACTATTACCAAGCTCACCTAGGGTAAGATCTCCAGACTCTTTGTTGTTGCTTCTCCTATAGAAAACAAAAAGGAAACTATGTACAGGGACTCCTCTCAAGTTCCATCCCAACACATGACTCTCACCATGGATTTAGGAACCTTGAGGGGCCATTAATGGTTACAACCCAGAACGGGTGAAGAACTAAGAGCTTACAAAATAGAAAATAAAGTAACTAATCTACTTGCATGTAAAAAGAACCACAAAGAAACTTGATATCCACTAAACACACAATTTTCAACTTCTCATTACTAGAAACAAAACAAAATAGTACAATAATTTGTAAATTCCTAACTTTCCTGTAGCTTCTCTTCTTCTTCAATCTCTACTCTCTAGATCTCTAAAAAGAAGGTTTGGGATGTTATTAAAAAACTGTCCTCTCATTGGAATGACTATAACTATCCACATATTCACAAGAATATCTTTAGGAACCGTTACAATTGACCATACTGTCCATAAAAGACAAGATCTACTTTTCATAGGCCGTTACGATGGAATATTGTCGAGCACAATAGTAATGCAAAACTGAGCTCCAGTGTTGACCAAGCTGCTAGGCAGCAGTGTAGGCCAAGCTGCTAGGCACCACTGTGGGTTGAGCTGCTAGGCACCAATGTAGGCTAAGTTGCTAGGAACCAGTGTAGGCTGAGCTCCTAGGCACTAGTGTAGGCCGAGCTGCTAGGCACCAGTGTAGGCCGAGCTGCTAGGCACCAGTGTAGGCCGAGTGCCAGTGATACCAAGTAGCTTATCCAAGGTTCCTGATGCCTTGGTTGGATTTCCAAAGGCTTAAAAACTACCTCACACACACACACAACTAAAGGAAACCAAATAAGAAACCTATCTAGACATGGATTGACCTAGTCATATCCTTCTTAGGCAAATAAAACAAATGACCTTCTAAGGTCCACACAAACTCTCCTGACTTGGCTAGAGTCAGTACATGCCAGAAATAAAGAGCTAGGGTTTTGAGTTAGGTGTGCTCCTGCACCATACTCCCCTAAATAAAAGGAAGGTTAATCCATCCTTGGATTGAGCATGTTTGGATCAATTCCCAAACTCTTGAAGTATGTTTCTCTGATCCAAGTAGCATCAGCATCTCCTTTTTCATGCCATTTGACAAGGTGCTCCATATAGTCTTTGGTCTTAGTCTTCTTGTAGACCCTTGAGTCTAGTTTCTTTTCAACTATCATAGATGGAGTAGGGGTTAATTTCTGATCTTTTACCTCTTGTATTATCCGTTGAAGGTTTTGATTAGCATCTTGAATTGGTCCTTTGTATGCTATAAAATCTATAATGTTGAAAACCGATGATAACCCAATGTCTTTAGGAAGCTCCACCTTGTATGCATTGTTTCCATAATTTGCAAGTATCTTACATGGACCTAGCCTCTTCATTTGTAGCTTGTGAGGTACACCTTTTTTTAGCCTATGTTTTTTCAAGTATTGTACCATCACAAAGTCTCCAATCTTAAACTAAACATCCCTATTTGATGCATCCACCTTTTCCTTTACCTTTTCAACATTTTCAATCAAGTTCTTTCTCACACTTTCATGGACTTCTCTCATTGAATGAGAAAATTCCTCAACATATCCACCACCATGCATCCCTTCCTTCAATTCTCTAAGTTCAAAAATCCCTCTTGGGTGAAAGCCATAAATAATTTCAAAAGGACTCTTACCGATTAATCTGTTCATTGTATCATTGTATACATATTCAACTTGTCCAATGAGCTAGTCCCATGCTTGAAATCCTTTGTGAGGCATCTGAGCAAGTTACCAAGACTTCTATTGACCACCTCTATTTGGTCATCTATTTGTGGATGATAGGCAGATCCAAAAGACAAGTTAGTGCCTAGCTTTTGCCATAAGGTCTTCCAAAAATGGCTCATGAATTTGGTTTCCCTATTTGAAACAATACTAAGTGGGAGTCCATGGATCCTCACCACTCCACTGAAAAAAAATTGTGAAATGTTACAAGCATCATGAATAGTCTTGCAAGGTATGAAATGAGCCATCTTGCTAAATTTGTCCACAACAACATAAATACTGTCATATCCCTGCCTTGTTCTTGGCAAACCAACTACAAAAACTATGCTTATGCATTCCCATGGTCTGGTTGGGATTGGAAGTGGTTGATAAAGACCTTCATTGGAAGATGTGCCCTTTTCTTTTTGACACACTACACAATTCTCTACATATTGTCTAACATCTCTATTCATTCTAGGCAAGAAATAGAACCTAGTGACTAGCTCTTGAGTCTTACCGACTCCAAAATGATGACTAAGTGCTCCATTATGTTTTTCTTGAATCAAATTCTCTCTCATAGATCCTTTAGGAACACAAACTTGACCTCCTTTAAACAATAAATCATTATGCAAAGTATATTCAGAAAACTCACCATGAAAGTTGTTTTTAAACTCTTTGCATACCTTGTAGATTTGGGCAAAATCTTCATCTTCAGCATATAGGTCTTTTAAGCTATCAATACCTATGCTTTGTAGCTGAACTTCTTGAACTATCAGCAGTCTTCTACTCAATGTATTAGCAACCTTATTCTGTACTCCCTTTTTATGCTTGATATTGAAAGTGTAGGCTTGTAGATACTCCACCCACTTCATGTGCTTGCTGCTAAGTTTTTCTTGAGAGTTAAGGAAGCTGAGAGCTTGGTTATCATTATATAATATGAACTCCTTTGGGAGCAAGTAGTGCCTCCACTTCTTGAGTGCTTGGACTAGAGCATACAACTCTAAGTCATAAGAAGAGTACTTCTCTTTGCATCATTTAGCTTCTCACTATGGAAAGCTACTGGTCTTCCTTCTTAGCTTATGATAGCCCCAATGGCCACATTACTTGCATCACATTCTACTATAAAAATATTATCAAAGCTTGGAAGAAATAGAATAGGCAACTCTGCTATCTTCTCCTTGAGTGTCTCAAACCCTTTTTTTTATCTTGTGGTGTCCATTGAAACTTTGTCTCCATCCCACCTCTAATGGTGTCTAACATAGGTGCACAAATCCCACTAAAATGTACTAAAATGTCTAATGAAATTTCTATAATACTGAACTAAACCATGAAAACTTCTCACCTCAGTTGCAGCCTTGGGAGTAGGCCATCGTAGAATGACATCCACCTTTTCTTGGTCCATTTTGAGGTTACCCTATGAAAAAATAAAAATGAGATATACAAGCTCCTGCTTCACAAAGTCACACTTCTCCAAATTGATCATTAGCTTTACATCATGCAATTTCTTGAAAACAATTTTCAAATGCCTAATATGATCCTCCTTAGTTCTGCTGAAAACTAAAATGTCATCTAGGTAGACAACAACAAACTTACCAATACATTCTACCAACACCTCATTCATAAGCCTCATAAAAGTTGAGGGAGCATTTGAAAAACCAAGAGGCATTACAAGCCATTCATACAAACCTTCTGTATTTTTGAAGGTTATCTTCCATTCATCTCCTTCATTTATCCTAATTTGGTGGTAGCCACTCTTAAGGTCAATTTTGATGAAATACTTTACCCCGCCTAAACAGTCCATTAGGTCTTCAATTCTAGGTATTGGGAACCTATACCTACTGATGATTCTATTAATGACCCTAGAATCAGTACAAAGTCTCCAAGCTCCTCCTTTCTTAGGTGCTAAAATAGTAGGGATTGCACATGGCCTTATGCTCTTTCTAATTAGGCCTTGGTCTACTAACTCTCTGATTTTTTTGGCTATCTCCTCATTTTGTTGAGGGGTCATCTTATAGGCAGCTTTGTTGGGTAAGGTAGCTCCTAGAATGAAGTTGATCTTTTGGCTAACAAGTATCTTAGGAGGTAGGGGTGTGGGTTGGACATCATTCACAATATCCCTATACTCTTCAAGTATTTATTTTACCTCATTCGGTATCTCTGATTTCTTGACAGCAGCTTCATCTTTTGGCTTCAATACTAAAGCAAATCCAACTTCTTCTCCTTCTCCTAGAGTCTTCAAGAACTCCTTCTAACCAACCATGTGCACACTTGGACTTGATGTCTTCATCTCTCCTTCTTCTATCAGGGACTGAATTTTTAAATTCACTCCATCTTTCTTGAATGAGTATGCATTCTTGGTTCCATCACACTTGGCTTGCCTATAAAATTGCCATGGCCTTCCAAGTAGAAGATGGCATGCATCCATGGGAAGAATGTCATATAGAACTATGTCTTTATACTTTCCAATGGTGAATTCTACCCATTCTTTTTCTCCTACAAACACATGTTGTCCTTTGTTGAGACATGTAACCTTGTATGGGTTGTCATGTGGAATCCTTTTCAAATTTAACTTGGTGACTGCCTCTTCACTAATGATATTATCAATTGGGCTTGAATCAATAATGAATCTACACACCTTCCCTATGATCTTGCACTTCACTCTAAAGGGTGCTCTTCTTTGGCTTGGTTCTTCTTTTCTTGGCTCTCTGATTAAGGTCCTCTTTATCATGAGGTTCTCAACTTCCTCTGATTCTAATGGTACCTCAGATGGCTTGCTGTTGCAACTTGATTCTTCTTGGACATAGTTAACTCTCTTTCCACCTCCTTGAGAAGTCAAACCTTTTTCAGGACACCTATAGGTAGGATGTCCTTGCTGATTGCAGTAATAGCACTTCATGGTGGAAAAGTAGGATGCTCCTCTTCCTTGATTGTTGCTGCTCCTTCCTCTCCAATTAGTGTTAGAGACTCTACCTGTGTTGAAACCTCCTCTATTTGAGTTTCCTTCCTTATTTTTAGTGATCTTGTTCTCACTTTTCTGCCTTGAATCTGATCCCCTTCCACCATAGAATCCTTGTCCTCTTCCTTCTCTACCTCTTCCTCTTCCTCTGAACTTTGATTCTGATTTCTTTTTGTTCTTCTCTTCCACTTTCAATGCAAGTTGGAAATAATTATGGACAATTGTGGGAGTCCACAAACTAATTTCCTCTTGGATATTCCATTTTAGGCCTCTAAGATACCTAGCCACCTTGATAGTCTCATCCTCTTGGACTCTTGAGCTCAAGTACAACTTCTGGAATTCTTTAGTATACGTGGCCACATCCAAATCTTTTTGCTTCAAACTCTACCTCTTCTTGTGTAACTGGATTTCATAATCCTTAGGTAAGTATTTCTCCTTTACCTTGTTTAAATTGGCCTTCCAATTTGAAATTGGATGCTTACCCATCTTCTCCCTCTCTTCTTGGAGGTATTTCCACCATGTTAATGGTGAACCTCTTAACCTTGACTTTGCAACTTTTACCTTCTGTGATTTAGTTATGCCCTCACATTCAAAATGATTCTCAATACCTTCTATCCATTCCACAACTAGTTCACTGTCCATTTTTCCATTAAAGAAAGGAATTCCTTCAAGACTTTTTCCTCCTAAGGCTCTGAGAGCTTTTAGAAATGGCTCGTCATTCATTGGAGGGTCTAGTTCAGGTATCAAGTCTTCTTCATCAACTTTTTGCTTCCCTTTGTTGCTGCTGATTTCATCTCCATCTCTGCTTTTAGTTGCATCTGCAACTTCTTGAAGTTTTACCTTCATCTCATCCAAGGTTTCTTCAAGGAGTCTACTCCTTTCCCTTTGATCATCTATCACTCTCTTCTACTCATCTACTTCCTTTGCAAGCTCTGCATTGGTGACCATCTTGTTTTCACCTACTGATACTGCTAGCTGAAACATTTACCACAAGCCCAATCAATTTAAGCTCTGATACCAATTTGAAGTAGACAGAAGTCTTGTTGCTTCTACAGAACTAGCTTAGCTCTACTCTGAGATCTTTCTCCTAGATCTCTTAGGTTATTCACAACCCTAAACTGAGGTAAGTCACTATCAGTTTTACCTCCCCTTCAAGACTCGGTCCCCATCGACATGGTTTTCATCTTCTTCTTGCTAAACCTACATAAATAGATTCATTCTACTCACTCAATCAATGTTTTCAAACATTTCTTTCATTCTCTTCCCTAGCTGGACTATTACTGAGCTCACCTAGGGTAAGATATCCAGACTCTTTGTTGTTGCTTCTCCTACTGAAAAAAAAGGAAACTATGTACAAGGACTCCTCTCGAGTTCCATCCCAAAACATGACTCTCACCATGGATTCAAGAACCTCGAGGGGCCATTAATGGTTACAACCTAGAACGGGTGAAGAAATAACAACTTACAAAATAGAAAATAAAGTAACTAATCTACTTGCATGTAAAAAGAACCACAGAGAAACTTGATATCAACTAAGCACACAATTTGCAACTTCTCATTACTAGAAACAAAACAAAATAGTACAATAATCTGTAAATTCCTAACTTTCATGTAGCTTCTCTTCTTCTTGAATCTCTACTCTCTATATCTCTAAAAAGAAGGCTTGGGATGTTATTAATAACCATCCTCTCATTTGAACGACTGTAACTGTCCACATATTCGCAAGCATCTCTTTAGGAAATGTTACAACTGACCATATTGTCCATAAAAGACAAGATCCACTTTTCACGGGTCATTACGATAGAATATTGCTAAACAATAGTAATGCAAAATCAAGCTCCAGTGTTGGCTGAGCTTATAGGCACCAGTGTAGGCCGAGCTACTAGGCACTAGTGTAGCCCAAGCTGCTAGGCACCAGAGTAAGCCGAGCTGCTAGGCACTAGTGTAGGCTGAGCTGCTAGGCATCATTGTAGGCTGAGTGCCAGTGATACCAAGAAGCTTATCCAAGGTTCCTGATGCCTTGGTTGGATTTCCAAAGGCTTACAAACTAACTCTCTCACACACACACACAACTAAAGGAAACCAACTAAGCAACCTATCTAGACATGGATTCACCTAATCATATCCATCTTAGGGAAATAAAACAAATGACCTTCTAAGGTCCACACAAACTCTCCTGACTTGGCTAGAGTCAGTACATGCCAGAAATAAAGAGCTATGGTTTTGAGTTAGGTGTTCTCCTACACCATAAATCTACATGATTCTATGATGCATTTACTTTTATTATGCGATGGATGCAATGTCTTAGAGTATGACATTGATAGATGGATGAAAATGATGTTAATGCAACTTATTTCTATATGATTTGCTAATGTTATCATGATGTATGTATAATGCAATGCAATGATATGGATGTAATACTTAATGCAATGGTAACAATGAATGCAACTATCTTTTTGGTTTTTTTGATGTATGGAACTTAATTTATGAAATGCAATTCCTAAATGATGATTGGATAAATGACTAATGATTAATGTTTCTTTTCTTTGCTTTTCTCTTGATATGCATATATAATGAATAATGACTAACGCTATGAATGCAAAGATAATCTCATATTGATGATTTGAAACCATTGAATTGATATATCCCCCAAAAATGATGAACCCCCTTGAACTTGGAAAAAATTGCTAAAAATAAAGGCCATTAATCTAACATGAAAATGCAATTAATCTAACATAAAAATGCAATGCAACTAATTGTCCTTGAGGTTTGCGAAAAAAATGCAAACAAAGATATATTTTCATCATTGAGCACTGTGGAACTAGGAGTCGATACAATCCTTACTAGTGCCACTGTGACCATAAGGATATGAATATGACTTTCATCTCATTTGGTAACCTTCTGCAAAACTGAGTACAACCCTCACTAGTTGAATGCCCAACTATGGGAGTATGAATACCGGTTTAATCAGATTCAATGTTGCAAGTGGATTTTGGTATTAAGATATTGAAGATCTAAATAGCCAAGGTATCCTTTTGCATAAATAGACAAAGGTTAACCCTCCTTCCTATATGAATGTCCTTGATGGTTCTTTGATGACCATGTCCTTAGACAAATTCACACAAGTTAAAGAATCTGTTAGAGTAATAGTATATCGGGTTACTAATTTAAATCATTATGATCTAATTAGTAACTTCCCTATTCACTCTAGTTTGCTTCAGCTAACCTTAGGCAGTTTCCATTTCTTGTAGTTTCCCTTTTAGGGTTTCGGTATTCCTTTATAAGGAATCACCTCTTTGTATTTCGATGAGGAGATAGTTTTGTAAATCATTATTGTTGAATATAGAAATCATTTCTGTCAACATGGTTTTCCTGTCTCTGGCCTATCGGCCGCCATAGCTTTTTGGATCCTTCTCTCTTCTGTCTGCTTCTTCTTCTTTGTAACTGTCTTGCATGTAGGTGATCTTGGTTGTATTAATGTTCATCAATCTTTACATGGTATCAGAGCTTCCCTGCTGGTGACTGTTCATTCTTAGTTGAAGCACAGAGGGTTTCAGAAGTTTTTTTGGCTTCTTTTAGTGGTTCTAGGGGGTCTCTATTTTTGGAGGCATTTTGGGCCCAAACGGACACTGCCATTGCGTCCAGAAGGCCCAAAAACCCCAGAAACCATATAAGGCTTGTCCGATTTGGACACCGGGGCCTCTGGGGAATTTTTTCGGCCTTCTACGGGCCGTACGGACATGGGTTTCGAGAAAAAAAATTTAAAAAATGCATTTTTTAATGAGTTTTTGGCTTTTNGACTGTGCAATTTCAAAAGCGCAGCTGAGGCGCTGCCGCCGCTCCTCCGCGGCCCGGCCAGCTCCCGGCCCGCGCCGCTCGGTTCACCACGGGCCCCGCCGCTTTGCGGCCGCCCGCCGCCCTCCGGCCTCCCCCGCCGCCCTTTGCACAACGCGGCCCCTGCCGCCTCCGCTCCACAGCACCCAGCGCTCCTCCCTTCACGCGCTCCGCCGGCACCCGGCACCCCGCGGCCCCCGCCGCTCTTCTGCTGGCGGTTCCTCCGCTTGTTTGCGCCGCCAACAGTGCGCCGCCCCGCCAGTGCTCGGCGCCCACCACCGCCACCGCCGCCCGGCGGCCCTTTCCAGCCCCCGCGGGCTTTTTCGCTAGACTGTGGTCATATGTGGGTCCGGGGGCTCCGCCCCAGCCCCCTGAGCGCGCATGCGCCCAGGGGCCGGACCTTTTTTGGCCCCAGGGGCTTATCTGTGGCCCTTTTTTGGCTTTTTGGGGGTACTGGGCTTTTTTTTCGCTCTAGAGGGAGCATACAGAGGCCTTTTTTGGACTTCTTTATATCGTCGGAAAGCTCTTTCCGAGCTCTTTTTGACTATGGCAATTAAGATTTTTGGGTCCACTGTTTCAACAATATTTTTTGCTGTTGAAGTCCGATATTTTGTTTTGCCTTCCGGGAGTCATATCTGGCTCATCCGGACTCCTTTTTCGGCAAACAAGATATCGTCGGAAAGCTGATTCAGTGCACTATTCAATGGAAGAGGTATTTCTTCTAGATTTTGCTCTAGATTTTCACTCCTCTATGTTTGGCAGTTTATTCCCTTTGGTGGTTTGCTTGGTTCTACAGGTCCGGGGATCTCTTCTTCTGGTTCATAGTTCACTCCTCTTTCTGACTTCTGAGCTTGCATGCTCATTCTGATGCATTATTTTCTGTAAACACACTGAGATAAAGTGCCGGCTTCTGTATATGTGGGATCTTATACACCTGGTTCAGTTTTAGTACTCGCACTGTGTTATAAAGTGCCATGGGGGGATTATGATGCTTTTGCCGCTATAGGCGCATCTACTTTTGTCAAGTGAGCGTACCTTCCATGAAATTAGCCCATGTAGTCTGTGTCTGTGACACCGCCCTTTATCCTATGTGTGTGCTTCTGTTGCACTGTTGGTGTTCCTGATTCTTCTTCTGCAGCTATTTCTGATACTGCATTTCAGTGTTCCTGTCACCTCTCCCAGTTCAGCATTATGGGGGGGGTTCACCTGTTGGTTCTATTGCTTCCTGGTTTGATTGATCAGCTCTTCAGACACTTGTCTTCTCTACCTGGTCAT
>MU226025.1:1801424-1830955 GCA_018584345.1 Thuja plicata
AGTATCTTCTGACAGAGTTTTTAGACATGCTTCGGAGATGCTTCCTGCTCTCTTCTTGCTCCTTTCTCTGGGACACCTTTTCTCTAGATTGAAGGTTTTCTTCATCTAGTCTTCTTTCTTGTTTGGGTACCTGATCAGGCCTAGTTACCGGGACCCATCTTTCCTGCTTTCTGTAGTAGTTTCCTAGGTTTGGCTTCTCCCTAAGCTTATCTTAAGGGGGGGTGTTAGAGTAATAGTCTATCGGGTTACTAATTTAAATCATTATGATCTAATTAGTAACTTCCCTATTCACTCTAGTTTGCTTCAACTAACCTTAGGCAGTTTCTATTTCTTATAGTTTCCCTTTTAGGGTTTCGGTATTCCTTTATAAGGAATCACCTCTTTGTATTTTGATGAGGAGATAGTTTTGTAAATCATTCTTGTTGAATATAGAAATCATTTCTGTCAACATGGTTTTCTTGTCTCTGGCCTATCGGCCGCCATAGCTTTTTGGATCCTTCTCTCTTCTGTCTGCTTCTTCTTCTTTGTAACTGTCTTGCATGCAGGTGATCTTGGTTGTATTGATGTTCATCAATCTTTACAGAATCTCCCTCAAAACACTCATATAGAAGTTAAGAAAATATCATGTCTCCATCATTGCCAATCTAGTTGAAACATCATTGATTAGCTAAAAAGAACATGAATCAAAAAAGTCAATGAAGAACTCATCAAAAAGTTCAAGTGTTTTGAAATGTATCAAGATTTTCAAAAAGAATTCCAAACATGTTGATCATTTAGGGTTTGTCAAATTTTAATCCTGATAAAATAATTCAATGAAACTCAAGGATCGTGTGGTAGGTTCAAACTGTTTAGGGTTGAACAATGATATCCATCAAAGGTTCCAAAATATCTCTTCTAAATCTAAAAATATTCTTCTGTCGTGTGACCAAAATTGTGCTTTTCTGAATCCGTTTAGTACCAAAATTCATGATGATTTCCCCCAAGTGATAAATGTGATCAATGTGAAACTTAGGGTAAAATGGGACCTAGAATGCAACAATGCAGCTTTGAGACTTTATTATGACTTATGCACAAATTATAGATGCAATGAGGATATACAAAATGAGATGATTAAATGCAATGTGTACAAATGTGACTAGGAAAGACCTAAGGGACAAAAGGTGTCTATTTTTAAGTTTTCACCTTTTGGGATTATTGTTTTTTTCTCTTTTTTCCTTTTTTTTCTACCAAGGCGCATATTGCTAGGTTTTCACCAAGGCACTTTTTCTCTTTTTCAAATTTTTCTATTTTTTATTTTATTTTTATTTTATCATCAAGGCGCCTATTTGCTAGGTTTTAACCAAGACAACATTTTTTGATTTTCCAAATGTTTTTGATTTCTTCATGCTCAATTTTCTCATTTTTCTGATTTTCTGCTTTTCCAATGTTTTTGGTTTTTATCTTTTCTGATTTTTTTGGTATTTTGAATTTTTTTCTCCTTTTTTGTATTTTGACTTTTTTATCATGTACAAAGTTGATGCTGACTCATCTGATACTCTCAACTGACACTATTTCCTCGGATACTCTTTGATCTAATTAGGTGTGAAACCTCTTGAGATGTATGCTATTGATAGGCTCTTGCAATTCATCACCATCACAATCAACCAATTTGTAATTCCCCATTCCAAAAGAAGAAACAATGACAAAAGGACCAAGACAATTTGCTTCCCACTTGCCTTTCTTTTCTCTATCAAACCAATTTTTTTGGATTCTCCCTCAATACTAAATCTCCCACTTGAAATGTTCTTGGTTTAATATGCTTGTTATAATTCCATGAGATTCGATTCTGATACACTTTCAAATGATCATAAGCTTGAGTTTGGTGTTCCTCCAACAATTTCAATTGTTGAAGTTGGGAGACTCTATAATCTTCATCCATGATTAATCCATGCAATGACACTCTTACATATGGTATTTCAACTTCTAAAGGTAGAATAGCTTCAAACCTATAAACCAATGAAAAAGGTGTAGCTCATGTCAGGGTGCGAATACTAGTTCTATAGGCCCATAATGCTGGATTGATTTGAAGGTGCCAATCTCTACCTGACTTACCAACCGATCTTTTGAGGATTTTGAGGATATTCTTGTTGGTAGCTTTGGCTTGTCCATTACCTTGGTGATAGTAAATGGATAAAGAATGATGAGTAATATGGAATGTGTCACAAAGCTCATCTACATCCTTGTTCTTAAATTGTTTTCCATTATTCGTGATGATGGCCTAAGGAATGCCATATCGATAAATGATATGATTAAGGATGAACATGGAAATTTGTTTCCCTATTATAGTTGTTAAAGGGATGGCCTCAACCCATTTAGTGAAATAATCTATTGCCGTGAGGTTGTACTTATGACCATTTGAAGAAGATGGATAAATCATGCCAATCAAATCAAAACCCCAATGGTAGAATGGCCATGGTGTGACAAATGGGTGTAATTCTTGTGCCGGTGCATGGATCATGTCTGCATGCTATTGACATTTCGCACAAACCTTTACAAATTGACAAGCATCTCTTTCTAAGGTTTTCCAAAATCACCCCATGCATAAGATTTTATTAGCTAGGTTTAAACCATTCAAATGTGACCCAAAAATCCCCTCGTGGATATCTTTTAAAGCTAATTTCTATTCATCTTCCTCTAGACATCTAAGGATCATTCCGTCAAGACCCTTACGATACAATGTGTTATAAAGGATGGTATAATGAGCCACTTGTCTTATCAAATTTGTCATTTGAGCATAGGTTTGGTCTATAGGTAAGGTTTGGTCTTTTAGGTAGGCATAAATGGGTCCATACCATGGTGAGTCATGTCCATTTAAAAGGGAAATAATTTGGGTATCAGGTAGGTCAAATGATGGTTTAACTAATTATTCCACCAAGAAATCATACCTCGTGTTTTGATCGGGAATTTGAAGCAAAGATGCCAAGGTAGCCATTGCATCCACTGCTCTATTCTTGTCACATGGGATTTGTTCAAAAGTAATCAAAGAAAAATACTTTTTCAAATCATCCACCAATTTCTTGTAAGGCATCAATTTTTCATCCTTGGTATTATATTCATTATTGACTTGATTGATGACTAATTGAGAGTCCCCATAGACCTGTAATTCTGTGACATTCCATTCCAAGGTCATCTTGATACCTATGACCAAAGCTTCATACTCCGCAATGTTGTTTGTGCAAGGAAACAATAACTTGTAAGATTTTGAGATTGTGTAACCTTGTGGTGTGATCAAAAGAATGCCTGCCCCACTACCATTTTGGGTGTAAGATCCATCAAAGTATAAAGTCCATGTCTTAGCTTCCACATTAACAATCTTAGAATCAGGAACCTCCACTTGAATTGGATGTGTAGAATCTAAATGATATTCAGCCAATTGATCTGCAATAACTTGACCTTTGATTTCTTTCCTATGCACATATTCAATGTTGAACTCACTAAGCACCATTACCGATTTTACAATCCTTCCCATTAGAGATGTTTTCCTAAGTAAATATCTCAATGGATCAATTTTAGCTATTAGCTTCACCTTATGCATCAACATATAATGTCTTAACTTTTGAGAGGAAAATACCACTGCTAGGCAAGCCCTTTCCATGAAGCTATAGTTTAATTCATATTTGATCAAAGTTCTACTCAAGTAGTAGATAGCTCTTTCTTTTCCATCATTATCCTCTTGTGCCAATAAGACTCCTAAAATATTTTCCGTTGTTGATATATAGAGTAATAAAGGTTTTCCTTGAATAGGTGGCATCAAGATGGGTGGATTCATCAAGTATGTTTTCAACAATGTAAAATATTTATCACACTCCTCATCCCATGTAAAGATGGTGTCTTTATGTAGCAACCTTGTGAATGAATGACATTTTTCTGCCAATTGAGAAATGAACCTCCTTATAGATTGAAGTCTTCCTTAAAGTGACCTCATTTGACTAATATTCTTTGGAATGTCCATATCCATTATTGCTTGTAATTTTTCAGGATCTACTTCAATGCCTTTTGTAGAAACAATGTACCCTAGGAGTTTTTTGGATTCTACCCCAAAAGCACACTTCTTTAGGTTGAGTCTCACTTTGAATTGTTCTAGCCTTGTGAAAGTATTTTCAAGTACGGGTAAGTGATATTTTATTTCATGTGACTTAGCTAGAATATCATCCACATGGTCTTCTAGGAAGGTGTGCATCATGTCATGGAAAATGGTGGTCATTTCTCTTTGATAAGTTGCTCTGGTATTTTTGATACCGAAGGGAATCCCATTCCAACAAAAAGTACCCCATGGGAATGTAAAGGCTGTCTTCTCTTGATCTTTAGGTGCAATGAAAATTTGATTATATCCACTAAATCCATCCATAAGTGAAGACATAGAATGACTAGTAGTTAGATCCACAATAGCATCAATGCTAGGTAATGGAAAGTCATCTTTTGGGCAAGCAAGGTTTAAATCACTAAAATCCATGCAAACTCTTATAGATTTATCATGTTTAGTAACCAGTAAAATGTTGGAGATCCATTTTGCATATGCAATTACTCTTATGAATCCCACCTTGAGTAACTTTTCCAATTATGCTTTTACTAAAAGGGCTACATGTGGATGTATTTTTCTCAATTTCTGCTTGACAGGCTTAACACCAGGTTTGAAATTCAAATGATGCATTATGAAACTTTGATCCAATCTAGGCATGTTGGCATATGACCATGCAAATTTGAATTTCTTTTCTTGAAAGGATTCGATGAACTCTTTCCTTTCCATGGGACTCAAAGATGCTACCAAGTGAATAAATTTGGGATCCACTTCATTACTAATGTTAAATTTTTCTGTGGGTTCAATGAGTATAGGTGATCTTTCATCTTCATGTGCTAGTAAGGTGTCCAACCTCTCTTCCTTAGGTGCCATAGTTGGTTTTTCACCTTCAGAAACATCCTTTATTTTTTCTTTTTTTGGGTCTTGGACTGCCACGTGATGGCTTTCACCACTAGACCTTCTCATTTTTTTGTATTTTTTCTTTTCATTTTGTGGATTGATAGGTTGAACACCTTCCCCTATCATCATGTCCAGAGTGAATTTATTGATGGAATAACTTGGTTCAACCGCACTTAGGTATAAGACCATTGCATTGTCATTTGGGAAGTATACTGAGTCATTTGGCTCGGAAAGATCCCAATCAATAAGTTCAGGGTGTATTAAGGACAAGGATTAATTGGATGGGTTATCATTTGAAGGGTTTAGGGACATGAATTTGTTTTATGGTTGATACATTGTATCGTCAAGGTCTATGACATGTACCTCTTCAAGATGGTCCATGGAAGTAGGATCAAAATCCTCTTCACTATAGTCCTCTAAGATTTCCATGGGAAAGAAAGCATGTGGATTAAACACTAGGTTAGAATCTCCCACCCATGAAGGTACCCAAGGTTCACCTACCCATTGAGTGAAAGGAGGTGCTTGTTCTACATTATATTGTTGAGGTTCACTTGATGTTTGAGCAGAAGTCAAACCTTGAGTCACATGTTCTTGATTCTCAACTTTAGGAGGAGTTGCATAAGTGTGAACAACATCAACCTCTATTTTATTAAAAGAATCTTCAAAAAAGGAATCCCACTCATAATACCTAGAATCATCTTCACTTTTAGAGCCTACCATGTGTATATGGTCATGAAAATCATGCATGGGACTTGAACTTTCTCCTTTATGTTGAAAACCTATGCCGACTTTCTCTTCTTTTCCTCTCCAAACTGGTTCAATAGGTTCTAAAAATCCTCTATGTTGAACTCCTAAGGGTCCTCTTCCTTTATATCCCATTTTCCTAATGATATCAAATCCTTTTCCATATTGATCAGTTTGGATGTTGATATGTTGCACCCTTTCAATAGGATTAGCTGAATCATCCTCCTCTTTATAAATCCATTGCAATACTTCATTATCTTCTTTTTCCATTTCTTGTTTATCACATTCTCTCACAAAATGAGAATTATATTTGTGAGGTTGATGATTTTTGGATGGCTTCCCATGTGTCCTTGGAGATGTAGGTAAATCAAATAGGGAAACAAAATATTCCCCTACCCCTTTTTAGTGAATTTTGTATTGTTTCTCAAATTGGTTCATCATGTCACTCATCTTTTGATAATGAGCCTTCTTAGCTTGCTCTCTTTCTTCCTTAGTAGGTTTCAAAGTTTCCATTCTCAATGTTGAAGTCTTGACTAAATTATCATTTGAATTTTGACCCTCATAGCTCATCTTTTCTTTTCCCTTAGTTGATGTAGTTGAGTTAGTTTGATTAGGGTTAAAATTTGATGTAACATTTGATGTTGGTTTTTAACTTTCTTGTTTATCTTTTTCCATGGTAATATCAGGGATGACTCCTTACCTATTATGAGATATGAATATTTCATGACTTGGCTTCAAGGCATTGCAATATTCAAATGGGTTTTAATCTCCTCCAATCATGATCTCTTCCCCCATGTGTGGAAACTTTATGCATTGGTGATAGGTAGAAGATACCGCTTGCATTTCATGTATCCATGGCCTTCCCAATAGGATATTGTAAGTAAATTTCATATCAAGGACCTGACATATGGTATTCCTTTTGATAGGTCCCACTTCAATTGGTAGAATAATCATACCCTTTGAAGATCATTCCTCCTCATCATAAGCCTTAATGGTGATTTTCTTCTTAGGGTCAATGGAAGACTCGGTTAACCCTAATGACTTGACAAGGTTTAAAGTGAAAATATTAAGACCAGCTCCCCCATCTATGAGAACTCTCTTGACACTATGCCTTTGGATTAACACTTCTATGTGCAAGGGTAAGTTTTGAGGATGTGTGATAGACATATCATCTTGCTCTGAAAATGAAAGACAATGAGGGGCTATGAGATGTCCTACCATGTTCTGAAATTTATCTTCCTCCAAGTTTATAGGAATGGTGGTCTCAACTAAGGATTTTTCCAAGATCTCCTTGTGATTAGGAGATAATTTCAACAACTCCAAAATTTATATTTGTGCTAGAGTCTTTTGTAATTGATCCACCAAACTATAAGGATTTTTTGTAGGTGGTGTTTGTTTAGCCAAAATAATTGATGTTTTGGGACCAATAGTAATAGGAGTACCCCCTTGTAGGGTAACCTTTGAGGCTTTCCCCCTTGTGATGGAATTAGAGGGTTCCACTTTAGGTTGATCTTTGATCACCACAACATTGATAGTACTCTCATGGCTAGATATAGCATTGATAGTATTATCATAGGTATGTGCAAAGTTAACATTATTATTGCCTCTCACATTTTTTCCCATTACTTCCTCCATTGTTTGAGTTGGAAGATTCTCCTTTTTCATGTTTATAGAAAGGAGTCTTAAAAGCCATGTGATCATCATTAGTTTGAGGGCCTTCTACCTTTATCACACTATTATCAATGAGATCTTGTACCACATGTTTTAGATGCATGCAATCATTGGTCTTATGTCCCCAATTTCTATGGTACTCACAATGGTTATTCTCACTCCACCAATTTGGCTTGATTAGAGGTTCATATGGTTGAGCTCTTGGTAGGTCAATAATTTTATTTGCAATAAGTGTTCTTAACTCACTTTCCAATGGTTCACCCAAATTAGTGAATGCCCTTTGGGTGTGGGTGCAAAGAAAGGTTTAGGCTTGTAAGCCCCTTGATTATTCCCAAAGTTGTTATTAGTGTTGTTGTTGTTAAAGGGCACTTTGGGTGCTTGATTAAAATTATTGGCTTGAACTAAACTTTGGGTGAGATTGAAAGGGGTGGCCTTTAAATATTTTCCTCTACCACTCCATCATTTACCACTCCTTTATTGCTGTTATTTCTCATCCAAAACCGGTTGTTGTTAGTGGTATTGTGATTTTGATTAATATTGGAGGTATTGTTGTTGTTGTTGTTATTCTTGTTATCCTTATAAATTTTAATTTCTCCACTTTTGACCAATACCTCTTCCTTTCTAACCCAATTCTCAATTAGGTATTAAAATGACCTAGGACATTGTAGCCTTAACCGATAGTTCATTTCATGATTCAAGCTATTCACAAAGATACCCATCTTCTCCTTTTTGGGTAAACTTTGAGGGTATCTAGAAAATACCGCTCTCCATCGTTGTAGGAAAAGTAGGAATCCCTCTCCTTATCTTTGCTTGGTATTACATAAATTAAGAATTGTAATCTCATGTTTGATGTTATAAGAATAATGAGTTACAAACTTAGAGGCCAATTCTTCAAAGGTTTGGATGTCGGAGGGTAACCTCAAAAACCACTCCATTGACATGCCTCCCAAGATTCTAGGGAATAACCTCATTAAGTAAGTTGTGTCATGCATAAACTCTAGAATTAATGCACAAAATTCCCTTGGGTGATCTTTAGGATCGGTTGTTCCTTCATATTTTTCATATTTAGAAAAGATAGCATTAGTTGGGAATGGAACCATGATCAATGACTTATCAAACATAAAAGGACAAAAAGCTTTGATAGAAAAGGGTTTAGGAACACTGCTTTGTTTCATCGTGTCCAATTGAATTTGGAAGAGTTGGAATTGTTTGTTCATGCTATCAATGGGGTTATCCTAAGATTCTTTTTGTTTAAGTTTGTTGACATCATAGTCATGTGGAAGTTTGAGACCCGTTTGTGCTAGGTCTAGAAAGTATTTTTCCTTTTCTTTTTCCAACACTTTTTCCATAATCTTCATGAAGGGACTTGCATTGCTTCATTAACCTTTTCATCAGTTGCTTCTTCATCATTAGGGTCAATGTTTTCCCCATTGTTATTATTCTTTAACCCTTGGTTATTAGGGTCAAGGTTAATTCCTCCAAGGTTGTTGTTGTTTAACCCTTGATTGTTAGGGTCAATGTTTCCTCCTCCATTGGTATTTTTATTTGATCCTTGATTGTTAGGATTAGAATTTTTCCCTCCATTGTTATTTGTATCCTTTTTGACATGATTGATTTTGTCAGGATCCATATTGCCAAATGGAAAGGACATTGTTGGCTCTGTTTCCTTTATAGGTTCTTGTAAAGGTCTTGAAGAACTAAAAGGATCACTCAGAAAAGGACACTCTTGTCTTAGATAGGATCTATCGGGTTGTAGGGTATCCTTCATGCAATGAGATTTCTTAAAATATGGCATGAACATAAATTGAATAAAGATCTTAGGCTTTTTTTCTCACTTAAATGATCAATCCTTGGATGATTTTTTCAAAAGGTACAATACTGGCACATTCTGATCAATTTACAGTTACACAAAGGTAAAATCCTGAAAAGGGTATCCAAAAATATGAGTATCTTGTTTTCAAACCTTAGGGGAATATCCACTATTTTCCCTTCTTTGTTTCTGGGTGGCACTTGCCTGTGTGTAGGCGGCCTTTAGATGTTGGTACGTGGTTACTGAAATTCCTCTACACGACACTCTGTAGTTCACAGGTGGTGTTGGCCTGTTGATAAGAGGTTTTACAATGTTTACATGCACCACTTTCTAAGGCTTACGCGGCTTATGAAAATTTCCAGGTGGCATTTCAAAGTTTCAGGCGGAAAAAAATTGTTTGCACGTGGCTCTTTGCTGATCAAAGTTGAAATTTTCAATTTTTTGGATTTTAAAAGTTTAATGGTTTTTGTTCAGATCTGTTAAAGAAGATTCTTGCATGAAAATGAAGTACAAACTCAACACACACATCAAATTTGCACCATATCCCTAAAACAACACTAAAAGTGTATGTTCTCGGATGTTTTTTATAGGTATAGCACAAGAAGTTCTTCCAAGCAATCTACCTAGAGTAAAACAAATATGGCTTTTAACGATGGCTCTAAAAAGGTAGGCTTACTATTTAACAAGGTTTTAGTTAATACCTCCATTCTAAATCTTTTCAAGTTCCTTTACCCCCTTGTGGGCTTCCCACACGCACAAAATTATGATTTTGTGCAATCCCGAAGGACTAATCTAGGAAGTGAGGATGACTTGCACAAGACTTAGTCACTTTCTAATTAAAGTAAAAGTGCATTCATTTATAGTGGGTTGGATGATATCATGGAAAAAGTGATTTTCTCCCACTTTGGGTCATTCCCTCTCACCGTCCTCGCAAGGCAAATCTCGGGAGGTAGGCCCTCTAAAGTTCTATTTGATCTAGCATATATATATAAATAAGAAATCAAACTCGGTTCAACAAGTTTGGGAGTTTTATCCACTTAGAAAGTGAAGAACATATCCCTATTATCATTCCTTGTTCAAAACACCTCAAACACGCTTGTTGTTTTTCAACCCCTTGACAAGGGGGTTCTTAAAATTGAAGTGTTTGGTTAATTCCTTATCCCTTTCTTTCTACCAAATTGAACTCACACGTTTGGCTTGTTGATCCACTTCTTAAAGTGGAGAGCATATACCTAATGTTTGTTAAATTTGGACAATAGTAGGGTTTTTTTCTTATTAAACTAGATATAAAGAAATCCACAATTTAAGCAATGCAAGCTTGATTTGAAAAATACCTTGTTTCAAAGCTAGCAAAGGCTAGGTGCATTTTTGATGGATTTTTCCTTTTTTACTACTCACCTAGTGGCGATCGTTCCCACTTCAGCTCCTCCAACAAGTTAGTCAACACAATGAACAAAGTGAAGAAAAACTTGAAAATAACTTGATAAAATGCTCCTAAGTTCTTTTTAATCAAATTTTGCAAAATCAAGCTTAAAGAACTCAAAAAACAAGATATCAACTAAAGAGTAGGGAATTTATTTTTGTATGAAAAAAATACTTTTATATAGTGATCATACAAATGTTCTTCTTCTTTTAAAATTTCCAAAATGTTAGATGCATGAATTTATTTAGAAAGCTTGTTTTGTGCTCTTACCTCTTTGCTAGGCTTTGTCACTCTATTCTCTGGTTTCTGTACTTTTGGATGATTTCTCATCTGCAGGAATAAAAAATACAGAGAGTTATAATAGTGAACAAATCAATTAGAACTTGATAAAAAGAAATAAATTCTACATGGCCTTTAATAGCTAATAAGAGGATTTTAACTGTTACAAAGAGGAGTTTAAAACTTTAAAGGTGACAATTAAAAGTTAACACGCGGCTCTGAAAAATCCACAAGCGGCAAAGGAAAATCCACAGGGGGCACAAAATGTGCAAATTGTGGTCAAAGAGTAATAGAATGCGGCTCTAGAAAGATCACAGATGATCTTTTGTTGTTAACAGGCAGCCCTTTATAGAACTAGGCAGCACACTTTATCTCATATGCGGCCTAAGAATGAAAGACAGAAATAGAATAAATCTACATGCGGCTTTTGACTGTTCACAAGCATCTTCAAAATCTTCATAGGCAGCTCTTTACCTATTTTTTGCAAAATGATCAAGAAAGTGAACCAAAACACAGAAAAATATGATAAAAATGATTGAATTGAGGCCTAAAGCCCCATGGTAGGCGCCATTTATGTGTGAGAATTTACACCTTCATGAGATTAGGAAAATTCATTACAATTATATGGAAATAAATAACAATTTAGCCTAAAGAATTGCAATTAAAATTCAGGATATCTCATGGTTCTCTAACTAAGCTTTGTTGAAAGACCTCTCAGCCTTAATCTCTCTCAAGTAAAATCCTAGAATGAGAAATTTGATACAAAAATGCCTAAATCTAGCTCAAATTCTCAATAAATGTGTGCTTTGTAGCTCAAATGCTCATGATTATGCCCTCAAAATGATCAATTTGCTATGAAAATGCTCAATCTGCTCTCAATTACTCACAAATTGCCTATAGTAATGATGTTATGCATTCAAATTTTCTAGGATCCCATATGCTTACAAAATGGCTTGTATTTATAGCAAATTCCCAAGGGTAGGGGGTAGAGTGAATTGACAATGGGTTAAGCCTTGGTTAGGTGAAAGGATTTGAGATGGTTTCAAATGGGGGGACAATTTAAATGGTTGTCCTCAAAGGGTGGGACAAGAAGACAATTTGAGTGATTGAGATTCAATTCTGAAAATGAGTGATTGAGATTCAAAGTTATGGGTTATCCATGTGCTTTTTGTTCTCAATTACTATTGGTTGCTCAAATTATGTTGAAAGATATTTAAGATTTATTTAATTCCATCAATTAATTAAATTAGCCATGTAAGGGAATAGATTGGATTTAATTTTTGATTTAAAACTATACAATTAATTAATTAAAATCAATTATATAATTTGATTGATCCCTCTTAGGCTTGAATTTTATTATTTGATTTCATTATTAATTAATACTTTGATTTTAATTTTATTTTGTGCAATTTGCTTGATAAATGTCCATTTGAATGATTTTGATCCATTTTGATGCAATTTGATGAGATTTAGGGCAATTGGCTGAGATTTGCAGATTTGGATGATTAAGAAATACCTGGTCAATTTTAGGTGTCTACAAGTTTATTGAAAACTCCTTTCCTAAACCAATTATAAGGATTCCTAACCTTCCTAAACTGATTCAAGGAGTTAGGTATTTGAATCATGATTCCAATGCCACTAACGTTGCTGAAAATGGAGCTACCAAACTCAAGTTATGATGAAAAGAGTGAAGGTCTATCTAAATGCATATGAAGGAAAATTCAAATTTAACCTAAGTAAATTAAAACAAAACCCTAATTTGTAGCTATAAATAAGAGAGGAAACACTTACCTCCTCATTCTTACCATTTTCAAAGTTTAGGAAAATAAGCAGAATTCCAAAGAGAGAAGAACTTTGAATGACCTGCATGGAGATCCTGAGAAAGTGCCTAGCCAGCGGACAACCACTTCCTGAGGTAAGTTCATTGTTTTGATATTTGTGGTCATAAAATTCATGTTTTCATAGGTAAGTTTGAAATTGACCCAAAAAGGTTTACCCTGACCTAGTTATGTCAACCTTGACCCTTTAAGGTCGACCATAACTGGGAAGATCTCACCCTTTCTGAGGATAAGGTCGACCCTGACCCAAAAAGGTCAACCTTGAGCTAGTCAAGTGAGTATTATAGTTTCATGATGATAGAGTACTGATATGATATTGTTTCTACTGACAGGATCCTGTCCATCTCTAAGAGCACCCCTTTAGAGGGCTATTGTTGACTATCAAAGAGAACTTGTCTGAGCTAAAACATGATGAGATACAGATATTGAGAGATGTGGGAATGTACTAGGTAGCAATCCTACCATAGATTAGGCTTCATTGATCTATGATATTGGCCATGATAGAGACGTGGGATGAGGATACTTGTTCCTTCTATCTTCCCTCAGGAGAGATCATGATCACACTAGAGGATGTGTATAGGATCCTACGAATTCCAGTCCGAGGTGAGCCTGTCAGACCAAGAGTGCAGCATGGTCTTGATGAGATCCTCTCAGATAGGGAGTATTGTTTAGGATGAGTAGCACAGATGAGGACCTGCGCAGATCAGATCAGTCTGTCATCCATACTAGCAGGCCCAACACCTTTGGTATGAAAAGTGATGTTGTTTATAATCTCTTTAGTTGTAGTACCTGACACAAAGGATACGGTCTTTTTAGCACCATTCACTCATCTTGTACGCAGGATGGAGGGTGAAAGGACTATCTTCTCATGGGGTCGTAGCATGTTAGCCCATCTCCACCATGAGTTGTGATAGTTAGTGAGATACCAATGGGAGAGTCTGATAGTATGCACCCTGATACAGGTTTGGATGTTTGAGCATTACACATGTACACAACCACAAGGTGTTCTAGTGATGGTAGATGCGAGCACACTAAGAGCCTTTTCCTACCCACTAGCAGATGTCTAGAAGTATGGGGATATCCTCCTTTGGAGGGTACACCTCAACCGTGTACCAAGTATTGATGTGATATGGAGACTATACGTCAAATGATAGAATGGCCTGATACTCGACACCAAGTGAGACACTCATAGCAGTGCAAGCTACTAGAGGGTCCTACCAGTCATGCAGTGATGCCATATTATTGTGATAGAGTGATGAGATAGTTTGGTCTGATACAAGGGGTCCCTAGAGCACTACCTCGGTATGTACACCCAACCAGATACTATAAGAGACCCGATGCTATACACTGACCTACAATAGAAGATATTGTAGATAGCGAGATAGATGATACAGAGGATACAAAGGTAGCTCCTGATGTATCCTATTTAGGCGTTAGCAAAGAATATATCAGATACTGGAGTCTACAGGGAACCCACCCCATCTTCCCTGATGACTATCCCATAGGTGATCCAAGTCTCTCAGAGAGGACACACTGAGGTAGTGGCATACCAGTGGAGGAGGAGGAGGATCAGAGAGATGAGGAGGAGCCCATCTCTGAGGGAGATCCTATGGAGGAGGAGAGAATGAAGGAGAGAGAAGAAGAGAGAGAAGAAGAGAGAGAAAAGGAGATGCCCCCATCTGATAGTACTGGTGTAGATGAGCATGTTGTCCATGTTGTACCATTGAGATCATGAAAACCTCTCGCCCATACAAAGACACCACCACTGAGACCCACACATAGTGAGTGCAGGGAGAGAAGCCACTCCATGCCCCCACCACCTTGATCATTTGGTGATGCTTGGGAGGGAGATCGAGGTATGAAACATGCATTATATTTGAATATTTTAACTAAATGTTTCAATAAGAAGTACTAAAAGATAAATATGTTTGAATTCTATAGCTAGCATAGTGTAGTGGAGGAGCTTTATATCCAAGGTCCTAAGGGATACATTTATATCCTATTGACTGTCAGATAGAAAGTGAGAGTCCCTCATTGGATAGAGAGATCCTGAAAGATGTGTGGATGTCTTTGCATGTGTCTAGTGAGGGCTAAGGTTATGCAAAGAGAGAGAAAAGTGAAATTGATGGCTGACCTACAGAGAGCCTAGGAATGCAACTATGAGATGAGCATGTTGAGGAGCCGTACACAGACTATCGTATCGAGATCCTCAGCTTCACATCATAGACCAGAGAGAGATGGGAGCCATTGACCCTCAAAGTGTAGAGACAAATATTGGTAGATAAGGCACATGTGCCATATATGTATCAAACTCATAGAAGTTATATATATATATGAATAAAATTTCTTTGCCCAGTTAGTTCTGTCATTGATTACTGTATTTTTCACCAATACATAAAACTTAAAAGAAAGAAAGAACAAAGAAATGTATGAATGAATTCAAATGTAATTTTCTAAAATCACATAACCTATAAAATAGACATAACTATTCTATACGGAACACATAAATACAAAAATAAAGAATTATGTACTAGGGATAATAATGTTTGAGATGCATAATATTAATAGGTTTCTTAAAAGGGACACCATCCATATTAGCAATCTTATAAGCACCTAAAGCAAAGTCCTCAATTACCATAAAAGGTCCAAGCTAATTAGGGCTAAACTTACCTTTATCACTAGGTAAAGCATTCACATTCCTTTGATTCTCATACAAGACTAAATCACCAACCGAAAATGACCGTTCAATCACCTTATGATTATACTATTTTTGAAGTGATTTATGATAAGCCTTTATATGTTCCAAAGCATTTATCCATTGATCATCCAATGTTTCTAATTCCTGTAATCATTGTTCCCGAGAGGTATCCTTCTTGGTTATCCCATGAAATGAAACACGCAAAGAATGTATTTCTAATTCTAATGGCATAATAGAATTAGTACCATAGAAAATATTATAAGGAGAAGTACCCATGGCAGTATGAACACTAGTCCTATAAGCCCATAAAACATAGGTAAGTTGGGTATGCCAATATTTCACATGCTTATTAATTGTTTTCCTTAAGATTTTCTCAATAAGTTTATTCGTTGCTTCAGCTTGACCATCAGATTGAGGATAGTAGGGAGTAGAAAATCTATGTTGAATACGATATTTCTCCAAGAATTTCATGACTTATTTATTCTTGAAAGAAGTGCATTTATCCAAAACTATTGTTGAAGGAATACCAAATCGTGCTATAATATGATTAAGGATGAAATCAAAAATAACATCCGCAGTAGTAGAATGGAGAGGAATAGATTCCACCCACTTTGTAAAGTAATATGTAGCTGTTAGGATGTATGTATGTCCTTGAGAAGAATCTAGTGAGATTTTTCCAATAAGATCAAAACCCCAAATACTAAAAGGCCATGGAGCAACTTGATTACGAAGCTCACGAGTAGGAGCATAAATTAAATTACTATGTTTCTGACACTGAGGAAAATTCTTAACAAACATGAAAGAATTGTGTTCCATTGTTTACCAATAATATCCCATTCTAAGAAGTTTATTGACTAAAGAATTCTCACCAAAATGCACAAGAACCAAAATGAGCTTCTGCTAAAGCTATTAGAATTTTGGTACTACTGAGACATCTTAATAGAAAACCATTATAAGAGCATTTGTAAAGTGTATCTCCCAGAATGATATAACATGCTACAAGATCCCTAATATGATTACACATGTTGCTTGTTGCTGATTCATGAAAAGTACCATCTTTCAAAAAATGAAAGATATGTGAATACCATTCATCCAAATGCAAGTTGAAACAATCAGCAGTTACCTTATTAGAAATTGTAGGGTGGTTAAGAGCATGCATAGAAAATTGAAAGTCTTCGACATTATTCTTGAGACAAACCAAAGAAGCTGTGCTTGCCATGGCATCCGCATGTCGATTATCTTTCCTAGGTAAAGTCTAAATCGTATAGGAAGATAGTTGTGAAAGAATATCAAGAGCCAAATCTCTATATTGCATCATTTTATCATTATTAGTCTGATAACCTCCTTTGATTTTTTCCACAATCCATTGTGAATCCCCATAGATTTCTAGGTTTTCAATATGAAGGGATGCAACTGCTCATAAGCTAGCTATAAGAGCTTCATACTCCACAATATTGTTAGTACAAGGAAAGGTCAATTTATACGACATAGGGATCAGTTTATTTGTAGGAGGGACCAAGATAATGCCAACACCAAAACCTATCCTACATCTAGAACCATCAAAATATAATTTCCAAACATCCTCTTTCTTAATAGCTAGAATGCTCTCATCAGGGAATTATATTGAGGTAAAGCATGTATCAGAATGAGGACAAGGAGCTTTGGCTAAATAATCAGTTAAAGCTTGTCCTTTAATTGACTTTTGAGAAATCAAATTAAGATCAAATTCTGTAAGTAACATCACCCACTTTGCCAGATGGCCAGAGAGATCAGTATTTGAGAAAAGGTATTTTAAAGGATAAAATTTAACAATCACATTGACCTCAACATTCAGTAGGTAATGCCTGAGTTTTTGACAACATAAATGAAAGCCAAGCATTGTCTTTCCAAGTCGGTATATCTTTTTTCATAATCAAGTAAAGTATGAATAATGTAGTACACCGATCTTTCCTTACCTTCACTATCATGCTGAGCCAACAACGCACTCATGAAATTCGGAGTAGTGGAAGTATATGGGTAAAAGGGTTTATTAACTTGAGTGGGTTGTGAAATAGGAGGATTAGCGAGATAATTCTTAAATTTCTCAAATGATTGTTTACATTCCTAATTCAAATAAAAAATGGTATCTTTTCTAAGTAAGGAAGTGAAAGGAACAGTTCTATTAGCTAAGTTGGAAACAAAGCGATGAATGGCTTCAATTTTTCCTTGTAAACTACGTAATTGAGAAATATTCTTAGGAGAAGGAATATTAACAATACAATTAATCTTCTCAGTATCAACCTCTATGCCTTACTTAGAGATTATAAATCCTAATAATTTACCAGAATCAACTCCAAAGGCACATTTCTTAGGATTCAATCTCATATTATAACTCCTAATTATTTCAAAATTTACTGTAAAATAAAAACATGATCCTCTCTTTGTATATATTTTGCCAAGATATCATCCACATAATCTTCCAAAATCTTATGAATGTAATCATGAAAAATCAAAGTCATAGCACGCTGATAAGTTTCTCCCGTATTTCTTAATCCAAAAGGCATCATGACCCAACAAACTTTTCCCCAAGGTGTTATAAATTTGGTCTTAAGTTGCTCTTCGATAGGAATAAAGACTTGATTATAAACTGAAAAACATCCATAAAAGACAATAAAGCATGACCTGTTGTTGAATCCACAATCATATCAATATTGGGTAACGGGAAATCATCTTTTAAGGATGCCTTATTTAAATCTTGAAAGTCAATGCACATCCTTATCTTATTTTCTCCTTGAGAAACAACCACACTATTGGAAATCAATTCAGAGTAATCAATAGAGAAAATGAACACAACACCTAATATTTTTTCAATTTCGGCCTTAACTAATAAGGCAATGCCTGGATTCATCCTTCGGATTTTTTGTTTCACGGGTTTAGCATTAGGTTTGAGAACAATATTGTGAGTAACAATCTTAGGATCTATAACCAGCATATCCGAATATGTCCAAGAAAATGTATCTTTATATTCAAGCAAGAGGGAAACCAATTGATCATGTTCATCTTGACTCAAACATTTCCCAATTTTTATTGTCTTGTCAGAGTCATTCACATCCACTTGAACCTCAATAGTCTTAGTTATTAACAAATTACTTTGCATGGGAGAATCCATTAGCAAAGGAGCAATGTCTTGTTCATCATGTTCTCAAAAATAGGCTTCATTATTCAGAAAATAGGGATTTCTTCTTTTATGATGAAACATAGGTAGATCCTCATAAGCCCCTAAAAAATATGCTAGGGCTTCATCCTTAGGAAAAATATCCAAACTAGGTTTTTGATCCATGTTGAGGAGAAGCGGATTAACCAACTTCAAATGTCCACCTCAGATGTGATTGACATTAAGAGGAAAAGCCGATGGTTGTTTATAAGAATTGAACCATAACCCATATGTATAATCATAAACTTTGTTGTCCAAGGGCACTTGTAAGCCTTGTTCATATTTACCACAACTTTCCCATTGAATCCTGATTTCTTGAGTAGATGATAACTAGAACCATATCTGTTGGCCTTATCAGATTGAGTCAAAGGAGTGACATATGTCACAATGTCATAGCAATCTGGTTTTATTGTCTCAATTGTTTCTTCAAGTGAAGTAGAAACAAAGTTACTTTTTAATTCCTCGGAAAGTGGGGAAGGATTAAAAACATTTTTTTCAAACCCACCTTATTGTTTCCTAAATTCTAAACCAAAAAATTTATATACTCCAATAAAAGAAGGATTAAAGTCCAACGTTCCCCAATCATCCCCGATCAGAGAAGAAGATGGAGTTTCAATTTGTTTCACCTCAGGTGGTTTCTTAGGTTCCTTACTTGGTTGTATAGGTTCAGAAACCTTGGCATATTACACATTTAAGAAAGGATTCGATGCATCATCCACATGTAGCGTATACATCAAATTGTTATAAATTAACCTAACCTTACAATGAAGAGTAGAAGGAAATGCATGCATAGTGTGTAACCGAGGTCTTCCTAATAGAAGGTAATAATTGAGAGGTCCAGGCATAACATGAATAGGTGTGTTGAGAAGAACTGGACCAACCTTAATAGGTAGTGTAATAATGCCCAAATTTTTCTTTGTGATATTATCAAATCCATGAATAGGGACATTATCCAGTCGAATAGTTGTAAGATCAGCCTTAATTTCCTTAAGCATATACATGCTGCAAACATTAAGCCTAGATCCATTGTTGATTAATGTTCTATGAATGATACTTTGATTAATAAAAACAACAACCATAAAAGCGTCATATTGATTCTGTAACTCAACAGAAGGTAAATCATCATCAGTAAACACAATAGGAGGTACAGGAGGCATAGTATGCATGCACTCCAAAAATGAATTGATATTCTCTTGGTTAGGAGGTGGAGCAAGAAGAGTAGATAAAACATTTTGCAAATCCTCATGATATGTCAGAGAAGTTTGAATCAATTCCCATAAAGATATCTTAGCAGGAGTAGCATGTAATTGTTCAACTAAGTCATACTCCTTAAAGGAAGAAGGTAACCTAGGTGCTTGAGGAAGCACGGGTTGAGAAGGAGGTAAAGAAGCTAGAACACTAGGTTGAGAATTATTCTGTGTGCAATAAGCATGTGAAACATAATTCATGTTATCAATGAAATCCAAAGGATCTCTAGGTTTACCCTTAATAGTTATTCGAGGACATCCTTCTACTGTCATCAAAGGCTTAGGATATAAAATCCTAGGTGTATCAATGTTGCAAATAGTAGAACATGAAGGTAACCATGCACACACCCTATGATAAAGGTCAATTGGAGAGGCTGTGGAGGAGGATGAAATAGGAATAGGATCAATGGAGATCTCATTCTAACCATTTTCATCCTCACTTGAATGTACCTCATTAAGGTATCTACCCTCTTGTGCAATAAAAGCCTCATCAAAGTATTCAAAACAAAAGTCATACATGTTGAATACAAAGTAAAATTACAAGCATGTAAATGTTTTTATGTTTTTAAAGAAATTTTGTAATTTTTATATATTTTTGAAATATGAATGCAAGAGAATAAAAGAAATCTACTTCTATATGCATGCAAGATCTAACATAAAATGTAAATCTAACACCAAAAAGAAAGAATTGTCTATCGCGGGTTCAACAAAATGTAAAGGATAAAAAGGTGGTATGGTAGATCTACTAGGGTTTAGAACTAGAGATTTGATGTCACATACTAATCACCCTTTACATTTGTTTTATTTTTTTTGTGTACTATATTATTTAAATGAAAATATAGATTTGAAAGTATTGCAAAGAATAAAGGATTTAAATACATACCTCTCATTATAGCAGATCTGGAAATACCTATTTTCTGATGTTTATGTTGAGTTTCTAGAAAATCTACGTTTGGATCTAGAATAGAAAGGCAGAGAAGAAGAAAACCCAAAAATCTTTTCTGGATCTGGCTCAGGTCAATTTTGACCCAAAAATGAAGGTCGCCTTTTACCCAAAAATGAATGTCGCCTTTGACCTACATAGTCTGATAGAAAATCTACTCCCGGATCCTGGAAGTTTGTTGAAAAGGGTATCTGAATCTGACTTGCAACTCCCAAAATGACGATTGTAGATATCTGAAAAAGGGTGTTTTGGGGTGGCTATATAGGGTTTTGCCTTATTCAAACCCCCATTTTGGTGGTTTCCACCTCCACAAATAATCGGATGTAATAGAATGTATGTGTGTGTTTCTTGTAGGAAGAGCTTTGAATGTGAAATACCAAGATCTAATCTTCTAGATTGAAACCCTAGCATGAATTTAAAAGAGAAAGCAATGCATAGATTTGAATGTGATAAAGAAATCATACCAAGCCCCCAAGGCTAAAGTACTCATATCAAACTCACAATTTGTAATCACTACCCCATGGTTGTATCCTTTGAATGCTTGAATGTTGAAAGAAGTAGATCAATGAAGAAGGAAGGATTTGAAGAACTCTTTCTTGCTCCAATGAAGATCTACAATGGTTTTGTCCACCAAAGTGCTTGCTTGTATCAAGGCATCATCATATCTTGTCCTTCTATATCATCCTCTTGAATTCTTACATCATCATATCATCACAATATGCATCATAATTGTTAGAGTATTTATGTTTTACACTTATTAATTAAATCACATCAATTTAATTAATTAAGTTGTTTATTACTCTGTTTACTTAAACTATCTCTTAGCTGCATTATAATTAATATTTATATTAATTATTAATGTGCAACCTAGATTTTCTAGTTTTAGGGTTTCGTTCACCTCTATAGGTTGAAGTTTGTAGTTCTTTTTTCATTAACTCGGATTATAATTTTGCTCTCACATTTTGAGTAACTTCTGAGTTCTGCTTTTTTCTCCTTCTACATCTCTCTTGTAACAGGTTATTTGCATGCAGGTATTCTTGGCATTCTATGGATTTGTATTTCTCAAATTCTACATGGTATCAGAGCTTCCCTGCTACTGCCTAGTTTGGAGGTCTTGAAGCCGTGATTCGAGGATGAAAACCACAACTTCTCTAGGGTTTCTTCTTCAATCTAGAAGAGACATTTTTTTTAGAGCTTTTTGAGCCAAAATGGACATTGCCATTATGCTTAGAAGGCCTAGGAGATCAACTTTTCATATAAAGTTGGCCATATTTGGCCATAGTAGCATCTGGGTATTTTTTTTTCTCCTCGAGGTCGTACGACATGCTTCCCGAGGCAAAAAATAAAATAAAAATTAAAATAACCCATTTAGGGCTTGTTTTGGGGTGCAACCAGACGCAGCACCCGCATGCCACCCTGGCCTGGCCCGGCCCGTGCTTGGCCCCCGCCAGCACGCCACCAGTCGGCCGCACAGCAGCGCCACCCGGGAGTAGCTAGAGAACCACCTAAGTGCCACCGCCACTCGAAGCTCCACTCCAGCATCACCATCCGCCAACCCTCCCCCTTCTGATGTCATCATTCTGGGGGGGTGACATCAGCATCCCGGCGACCTGCCATTTTTCTGGTGACTAGAAAAATTTTCCGGCTAGATAGTCCCCTAACGTGCAAATAGCCATCAATGTTTTTCTCAAGCCCTGTGACGGTCATTTGACCATCAAATTTTTTGTCATCTCTGTGTTTTTCCAGAAATCTCATTTTTGGAGGTGCAGTTGGTGTTTTGGCCATAACTTTTGCATATGGTGTCATTTCTCAGAAAAAAAAATATTGCCGGAAAGATCTTTCCAAGGCCAAGATGATAATGTTGGTTTCATTTTCTGATTCAGGTGTTTGAGTTCCTATTTTTGGCGTCAAAGTAGAGGCTTCAATTTCCTCCATCTTTGCATTTGGCGTCTAGGTTTTCTCATTGTTTTTCTTACTTTATTTAGTTGTTTCTTTGGTGTACGGGGGATAGAATTATACATTATGGGGGGTGCACTTTAATTTCTATAATTTAATTTAGAAAAAACCCTTCTTCTTCCATCTTCTTCTCACAATGTTGGACCCCTCGGTGGCCCGACTGACACCACATAACTATCACACCTAGAAAGCGCACATGACCAGGCTGTTTATGTCATGTGGCTTATGGTCATGTCTAGATGAGAACCAACCTAATTTGTAGTGCCCTTTTTAGGTTCTTTAGCACTAAAACAAAATGGATGAAGCCATGGGCTTGATTGCACTGAACATCTCCGATAGTCTCATGTTTCACCTGGATGGTTTGACCACTCCTTGCGCCATTTGGGGAAATTTTGTAGATTTGTTTAGCATAGTGAATGCGTTCTAAGCACTTCAGCTTGATGTAGAGTTGACATCATTATCTCCTGATATATTTTCCACCATTGACAAATTCTTGATGAAGTTCAATGCTCTCCGATCACCTTTACAGGGATGTGGGAAGGCCAAATCAGATGATGAGTGTATCTTCCTGATACTCTCAAAGCTTCACAAGTAGTTCCAGATCTTCTCCTCCACTTTCTATTCCACTATGGATGCTTTGGGTCCTAGGAACAATGTGCCTTCCTTTGCAGCCATCTGTGAGCAGTTGAATTGAGAGCAGTCAAAGATTCAATAGTTAAATGATGCTTCTGGCTCTATGAGCCATGCTTTAGTTTCTTACCCATCTTCATGGAAGCCAGAGAAGAAATAGGTATCATCAACCATAGATTTTTGGAAGGATTCTCCTTCTCATCATTCCTCTAGCCCACCTCCTTCACCTAAGGGGAAATCGAAGACCGATAAACCTAAGTATGCTTATTGTAATAAGTTCAATCATGATGAGTCTCATTTATTTTAGAAGAAGGTAGATGGATATGCCCAATAGATTTCTGAGTTGACAACTCTTCTTCACAAGAGCAAGATTGACATTCCTCCCTCCTCTTCTCACTGGTCTTCTTCATCATCTTCTCAGGCAGATGATTCAAACAACAGAAAGGGTCATGTCTTATTTTCATCTGCTATAGCTCCCTCTTCTAGGTGGCTACTGGATTTCGGTGCTTCACACCATATGGCATCTTCTCGGAGTTCCTTCTCATCTTTTGTGGCCTCTCCCACCTCACACATTTTGATGGGGAATGACATTTTTATGCCTATGTGTGGGTAGGCTTCTATTGACATTGATGATGGTGCATTCCATGATGTACTATCTGTTCCATCCTTGTCCTCTTACCTTCTCTCCATCTATCGGGTTACTCACAGTGGGACAGGGAGGACAGTTGAGTTCACTCCAAATTTTGTGCACATCAAAGATAGTGTGACAGGCTACATTATTGCTACAAGGACAGTTGATCATGCCACCCTCTTTTACTCCTTCTCCCATTTTGGTCCACCATCTCCATTATCAAAGAATATCTCTCCTCCTTCGCGAGTACCTAGTGAGAAGAAGTCGGGTCACCTAAACTTTGGTGTTTCTCCTAAGATCAGTGTTGTCACTTCTCCACATCTTCTTCCTATTGTGTCTGCATTTGTTCAGCATGATTCCTCTTCAGCAGTACCTATTATGGTCACTCCATACATTGAGCCTTCTACTCCAGTTATTGAGGGCATATTCGAGGACATTCATCACTTCCGAGCTGATAGATTCATCCCATCTATTGGCTCACCTTCATATGAGATTCCATTATAGGAGTTTCATTCATTCTCCTTTGAGCATCAGTTAGGCCTTCTGGTTTCACCTCTCATTTAGGGGTTTCCTTGTTGTTTTATTCCTTTGTTTCTTCCACATTGAAGTTCCATTGGTTCGATCATTTCTACAGGAGTTCCATCATTCTAGGGGGCTTTGGTGTCTCATCCCTCTCTCATGGGGGGGCTGGTTGTACTTATGGTTTTTAGAGAGTCTCTTGAGCCATTCTTTTCTGCATTGTTTCTATCTCTTTTTGGAGAGGGGTTTTTCCCACTGGGTTTTCTCCTTTATCTCCGGTTTATAGAGATTTCCTTTTTTTGGGTACCTGATCAGGCCTTGTTGCCGGGACCCATTTTCCCACTTTCATAGCTGTGCTAGGTTAGCTTGCCTCCTGAGCTTCGCTTAAGGGGGGTTTTTAGAGTAATTATATTTTACACTTATTAATTAAATCACATCGGTTTAATTAATTAAGTTGTTTATTACTCTGTTTACTTAATCTATCTCTTAGGTGCATTATAATTAATATTTATAACAATTATTAATGTGCAACCTAGCTTTTCTAGTTTTAGAGTTTTGTTCACCTCTATAGGTTGAACTTTGTAGTTCTTTTTCATTAACTCAGATTATAATTTTTCTCTCACATTTTGAGTAACTTCTGAGTTCTACTATTTCCTCCTTCTACTTCTCTCCTGTAAGAGGTTATTTGCATACAGGTATTCTTGGAATTCTTTGGATTTGTATTTCTCAAATTATACAATAATATTGTAATTATATTGTTGTGTCATCATGTATAATGAAGGCAAAAGATAGTGTTTATATAGAGATCTCAAGGTAGACCTCCCAAGGCAATGAAAGGGACCCAAATTCAAATTTTGCCTTGAATTATGGTCCAATTAAAATCACCAACCAAGGAGGGGATGTATTGATTCAAATATTGGAGAAAACACTTCCATACCTGGACTTGGGGACCTATTTTTAAGTTTAGGGCCCTGATATGTTATGGATCTGAAAGCGGGGACCAACACCGGAAAAAGGTCAAAATTGACCTCAACCTTGACCTAGGTCAAGGTAAAACTTGACCTTGACCTAGGTCAAGGTCGACCTTGATTTTGACCTAGGTCAGAATTGACCTCAAACCTAACTTGAGGTTTCAGGTAGGTCACCTTAATAAATCTATAAGATTCCCATGTCAGTTGGGGACCTAGGAAGGTGAGAAAACACACCAGAGTGCTGGGGAGAGACACAAAGGCCATATAAGAGGTATGATGAAGATTAGGAGATCCAATACATAGGTTCTACCTAAAAATAAAGCCACAAAGAGGGAAATTAAGGAGAATCCATAGGATCCTAACCCTAATTTCACCTAGAAATGCAGAATCAAGTGCAGATGCATCCTAAATGAAAATCTAACATGCAAGTGTACTAAATGAAGGTGATAAACTTACCAAAATGGAATTGCTTCCATTTTAAGATGATACACATCCCTACTAGATTTTTCACCTAGCCAGGGTTTCCTTAAAAATAAATCACGGTGTTATGAGTTATTCACTATGTGTGTACATGTTCTTATTATTTCAGCTATTGCATGGTTAACTTTCAAATGGTTGAGATTAGTGAAAAGTGCTACAACAATAATTCACCACCCTCGTCTCTCATTGTTTCTTGATCATACTAATTAGTATCATAGCTTGTGGCCCTAGGAGAGAAAGCCAAATAGTTTGAGGGAGATCCTAATGGATTCAAGAAATTTGGAAGAAATGTTCGAGGCAACACTTGAAGACCTAGATAAGGCTAATGTTGATAATGTGGAATTAAATTTAAAACTAAGAAGAGTTGAAGATTACATCAAGAGGGTTAAGGATCAGCTTGAACTCTCAAGGAATAAAAGGCAAGAAATTGTGGAAAAGATATAGGAGGAACTTGAAAATGATTCATCAAATATGATTGAACAACTTAAGTAGGAAAAGGAGGCATTTAAACATGAATGTGAAGTTACTACTTTATAGATGTCTAAGGAAATTCAGCAAGAGAAAGATGAAAAGAGAAGACTTGAAGAGTGAAAATGTACAGATGGGAAGAATACAACCACAAATCAATGATGTCAAAACTAGGTATCAAGAATTGGAGAAGTACAATATTAGCATTAAGGAAGAGCTTGTGGAGGCAAGGAACCATATTGAAAAAATTCATGCAAGAAGTGACAAAATTGATGAACAACTAGAGAAACAAAAACCTAAAGGTGATAAGATAGGAGTGTTAGGATTAAGTAATACTGAGAGGGGGGTGAATCAATATTACAACACCTTCAAAATAAACTTTAACCAATTCCAAATAAACCATAAGAATACTGAAATCAAAGGAACATAAACAAATAACACAGAACTCATAACACCATTATTTTCTGTCGAGGAAACCCTGATCAAGGGCAAACCTCGGTGGGGATGGCACCCACAAGCATGCACTAAAGTATAATGTCCCTATTAGGAGACCTAGTCCTGTTAGGAGCTGAATTTTACATAGTACATTTCCTTTTCAAATGAATAAAAACCTTGTTAAAGGTATACAACACCCTGTTAGGGGCCAACTGAGCTTACAGCTCTTACAACAAAACTTATCTTACAAAGTGATGCAGGAGCATCCTGGGTGTAAGGGCAATCTTGCATCACCCAAAAATATTTCTGTATTCTTTTTAATAAGGGCTACCTTGTGCAGAGCTGCTATTTATGGGAACTTGCTATTTTTAGTAAGTTGGTCATACGATCTCGGAATGTTTTGATTTTGCATGTGGAGGTTCATCTTAGTCATATCAGCCTACCAGTAAAGTTTCATGGCTAGATCAGGTCTAGTTTTGAAGATATTGAAAATTTTCGGTATTGAAAGCAGGGTACAGAAACTTTGAGCTCAATTTTGAAGGCTTTAGAGGCCCCAGATGAGGTCGAAACTTGGGTTGAATGAAGCTTTCTTAATATTAATGTTGTAGAGCGCCTCGTGGCATTTCCGAAATGGGGTTATAATAGTCAATCGGGTCAACTGGTGATGACTTATGGTCTCCGAAAGTTGGGCCACCTGAAATAGTAGAAAATAATTTTCCTTCAAAATTTTGTTCGGGTTTCAAAAGTTATTTTGAGCCGACTTTGATGTACTAAAATGAAAAATAAAATAATTCTAAGTTTGGTCGGCCCTAAGGGCTAAATTTTTGGAACCTTCTCGGGCGGTGGAAATTGCCTATATAAAGAAGGCCCATAGTGTTGTCTTAGGCAGTTCGAGACAGTTCTGGGTAATAATTTGAGGCTTTGTCCTACATAATATTGTAAGGGGAATGCCCATGTGGCTTGCATATTATAATTCTAAAAGTTTGTAATTCCGCATTTGTGGAGATAATAAGAAGTCCATTTTCTGTTCTTGCAAATTGTTGTTGCTTCTTTGTTTATGTTATGTGTTTGTGGTATTAAGGGGAGTGCCCTTCATCAAGTGGTATCAGAGTAGGAGTTTCTGAGTGTGTAAACAGATCGCCGACTATGAGGCAGTTTGCACCAGGACCGTGGGTCAGTGTTTTTGTGTAAACAGATCACTGACTGTGAGGCAGTTTGCACCAGGACCCTGGTTAGGGTTTTAGCGCGCATCGCGAGAATGCCTCCACGAAGGGAACATGGCGGAAGAGTTGGTGTTGTGACACCTGAGGTTAGAGAGCTCCAGAGACAAGTGCGAGCATTGCAAGAAGACATTCGCAGAGGAATGAATCTTAATGTTAGAAATGAAAGTGAGGATGAAGCCGAAGAAGGAAATGATGATCAAGAAGAAGTTGAAGTTTTGAATCCCGAAGAAGAAAGGCTTTTCCGAGCCATTTCCAAGATTGGGAAAAGACCTAAGATTGAGGTTCCTACATTTTCAGCGAATCTTAACCTAGAGGAGTTGATTGATTGGATCAATGAATGTGAAGAATATTTTGAGTATGAAGATATTAAGGATCTTGATCGGGTCAAGTTTGCGAAGGCCAGACTGAAGGGTCATGCGAAGATCTAGTGGCAGGAGATCCAATTGGAGAAAAATTGAAGAGGAAAGGATAAAATCATAAGATGGGATCGGATGGTGGATAAGTTGAAGTGACAGTTCATTCTTGTTGATTATGAGCTTGACCTACTGAAGAAAATGCAAAGTTTGAAGCAAGGAGGAAGATCTGTTCAGGAGTATACAGAGGAGTTTTATCGAATTCTCATCAGAACAGGCCATGCAGAAGTTGATAAGGAGAAAGTTTCCCATTACCTTAATGGGTTGAGGCCAAGCATTCAAGAGGAGTTGAATCTGGTTCGAATGAACAGTATTGAGGAGGCATACCAATTTGCCCTGAAAGTAGAGGAAAAGATGAACAAAAATTTTGAGAGCAGACAAAATGGAAGAGGTCGTGGTGGAAGATCTATGGACGGTCATATGGTGGCCAAAATGAAGATCTAAAAAAGAAGGACGAGGCCAGTAACAGTTAGAATCAACGAGGAAACAATTCCAGTCGTTTCCAAGATCAGAATAATAGAGACCATAGAGGAAGAGGAAGAGGACAGGGATCTGGAAGAGGAGGCTTCCGTGGAACATGTTTTCACTATGGAGAAGAAGGTCATAGGGTATTTGAATGTCCTCAGTTCCAAGGAAGAACAGACAGGAGAAATGAAGGCCAAGCTAGAGTTGCACATGTAGATGAAGATGCCAGATCATCACATTCTAAAGATACTGAAAGAGGAGAAACGCTGATTAACAGAAGAGTCC
Organism: Thuja plicata; assembly: GCA_018584345.1. Taxonomy (NCBI): domain Eukaryota; kingdom Viridiplantae; phylum Streptophyta; class Pinopsida; order Cupressales; family Cupressaceae; genus Thuja; species Thuja plicata. The sequence continues at coordinate 1,830,704 of MU226025.1, forward strand.
TACTGAGTGGTGAGAATGAACCTGAACAAAGGAGGAGCCTGTTTCGCACCAAGTGCAAGTGTGAGGGTAAGTGTTGTGATGTGATTATTGATAGTGGAAGCACTAACAATTTGGTGTCCGAAGAGATGGTGACAAAGTTGAAGCTCAAGAGACAGAAACACCCACATCCATATCGGATTGCCTGGGTACAGGATGACCACAAGGTCATGGTCAATGAACAATGCCTCATGAAGTTCAAGATTGGCGGATACC
>MU226025.1:1834695-1847195 GCA_018584345.1 Thuja plicata
GAAATTGCCTATATAAAGAAGGCCCATAGTGTTGTCTTAGGCAGTTCGGGACAGTTCTGGGTAGATCTGGGTAATAATTCGAGGCTTTGTCCTACAGAATATTGTAAGGGGAATGCCCATGTGGCTTGCATATTGTAATTCTGAAAGTTTGTAATTCTGCATTCGTGGAGATAATAAGAAGTCCATTTTTTGTTCTTGCAAATTGTTGTTGCTTCTTTGTTTCTATTATGTGTTTGTGGTATTAAGGGGATTGTTTCTTCAATGCTTAGATAGCTCAAGTCATAGCTCTTCAATGATCTCTGTTAATCCTGTGCCATTCACATACATATCTCTCATCATACTCCCATTCATATCATCATCATCTTTGCTCTACAAAAAGTCTTCATATATATATATATATCTTTCTTATTACCAAGTCAGCTCACTTCACTAATATTCCATAGGCGACTCTCAATAAAAATAGAATTAATAATGTAAAGAGAAAATAAAAATTTAGAACTCTTATATAACCAAAATATAGATTATCTTAAGTCATAATCCAACTTATCATGCCAAGAGTCCACGACTTACTCCTCAAGCTACTGTTCAACTACTTTGTTTCGTTGTCCTGCTGGACTCACCTATCTTGAAATCTCTCTAACTTTCTATAATCATTACCAAAACCAAATCAATCTTAGGTGAAGGTCATACATGCCCCATAGTATCTTCCTCTAAGCTTGTAAGTCATAACTCATTGATCTCGGTCTTCGATACCCAAAACAACTTTGTACTTCTAGTTTTGTACTTAGTCGATTCTGGAACTGAATCACCAAAACTTAACTTCAATCCAATTGATCAATATGAAAGATGTGCTGTCAAAAATGACAACAAAAAATTGATTCATAACATACCAAAAAGATCACTTTCCAACAATCTCTCCCGTTGGCATTGATGGCAACAGTTAACAAAAAAATGACTAAGTGTTCCAACACACAAACAAAAATTGTCTCTTTTGTTTTCTTCTTCTCCTTTACTCATTTTTATTCTCTCTTCCCCCCCTTTGACAACAATGAAAAAGGTGCATAAAAAAAAAATATTTAGTGTTTTCTCACCATTATCAGAATTTCTTGAAAGGAATCTTCAAGGATCTTCACTTTTGTGTTCCATGATTCTACCAATAGCTGACTAACATGAATTAGTGCATTAATTGCATATGATGAAGTCTTTGTCTCTTTCAACTCTATGGGTATATATTTTTTCAATGCTTTTGTAGTCTTCTCCATGTCAGATAAGTGAATTTCAAGAATTGATAGCTTGGGAGTGATTAGACTCTTCAGCAAACCAAACCTTGTCATGACTCTCTCTTTCTCTATATCCCATACATTCATTTTGTCCAAAATCCTTGTTACTTCTCTATCCATTTCTATTACAGATTGTGAGGAGGTATCACAACTGTCCATAATACTATTCAAGGTTTCCCTGTCCTTTGTAATAATGTGTTCGATGTTTTGAACATGTCTAATAGGGTTTATGCAATAACTAAATAGCATCCTGCCATGTGCAACACAACTGTTATCTTTTATTGTAACAGATCTCAGAATGCCCAATTCCCATGAAATAGAATGGCAAACTTCCATCAACATCTTCTCCAAGTAGCTCTTTTCTGCCTTTTCTTCTGCAACCTTCACTAGGGTCTCATAGTGACCATCAATATCATCAAGTGCTAGTTTAAATTTTTCTACATCATCTTTTCTTTGGAAACTAATAGGTATTGGAAGCAATTTGTTCACAATATCAATTGCTCTAGACATTACCTTAGTCTTCTTGTCACTTTTTTTCTCATATATCTCTTTTTATTTAGTGAGTGTGGTGAAGACTAAACTCACCAATCCATCCTTATCCATGCGATCACCATCAACATCAATAGGTTTGTCTTTACTTGCCAACAATAAGAAAGAAGATGTGTCAATTTCAGTTTTGACTTCAACTTTTGCTTCTTCTTTTTTCTCTATTTCTTTTTGTTCTTCCTCTCTATGTTCTTCATCCTCAGCCACTGTATTGTCTATATTTCATTCAAATGGATCCTTCTCATCAAGTGAAGTGTTAAGAGTCACAGGCACACCCGAAACATAGAAATCTGGTTGCATATCATCTTCGCTCTTCTCAACACTTACCTCAGCCATTTAGAACTCTCTCCATTTCCTAAGGGTGTAGGCATTGTAGGTTTAGGAGGTTGAGTCTTCTCAGGAATATTATTTATTAGTATCTATTTCAATGTTCTTTGAGTCTCTTCTATAACTTCTTCATACTTTCTTGCCATAATCTTCACTAATCTTGCCTTGGTCCTTAACAAAGGTTTCAGTTCACCAAATATTTTATCTCTCTCTCTCTTTCATAGAAAATATAGGTAGCATATTGTCAATTTCTTGATTCCTAATAGCCTCATCTTCAATATGTGCTAGCTATTTTCTTATTTCCAATCTACCATACAACTCTTCAGGTACACTTCCCTCTATCTCTAGTAGATTGTTCGTGAAAACAAGTAAGTGATTTACCACAATATATTCAATCTTAAGCTTATCATATTCCTCATACCTTTTATAGTACTTGTTTATTGAAACTAGCTTCACTTTCTCAATATATCTCTTCTCAGTCATTTTCAAGTCTGGTTTCCATACTTGTCTATCACTTTCGGATTTATTCTCTTCTCCCTTAGTCCTCTGTTCTTTAGGGGGTGAATCCAGTTTGGTGGATCTAGTGTTAACTCAAGGAACAATCTTTACTGCTTGTGAGGTCTTTTGTGGTGATGAAGGGGTGGATACATCAATAACTATAGGAGGTGGAGTAGCTACCATCACAACTTCAGAAGGTGGAAGGGCTGCAGTAGCAGTACTTTAAAATCCATAAGAATGTTCTTCTAACTTCTTTACTTCTTTCAACTCTTCCTTAGTCAATCCAGCCTTAATACCACATTCATTAATAATGTTGTCTACTTTCCTTTTCCTCAAACCTCTGGTATGTTCTTCTCTTACTTTAGCTGATTTTTCCTCATAAGTGCCCCATATCTCCTCAGATATATCTACTTCATATGCCAAAACATGTTCGGACTGCATATTTAAGACTTATGAACTAACCTCATAAACCATAGGGTAACACCATTTATTCCTTAGAACAACTGCCTCAAAGCATACACAATCAATTTCAACTATGAAACAGATTGTATCCTTGTAATTTTCAACTATGAAAGAGATTGTATCCTTGTAATTTTCAACTAAGTATTTAGGAATCATGTATCTCTCTTTCATCTACCTCTGAAGAATCTTAATCATGCCAAATAGTTCTCCATCAACCCAAGTGTTTTTCAGTCTTCTGTAACTCTGTTAAGTCTGAATACCAGTAGGTATACCTTCTCTCCATGCTCTAGGGTGCATGCCATGAAACTTGTGCTCAATGTAAATGTACATATGGACTATTAGTGAGCCAAATTTGAAGGTTTTAGACTTATCTTTTTTTATCAACTTAACATTCTCCAAAAACTTTTGTGTCAATACTTCACATAGGTTATACTTAGTTTTTTATTTCACCATCATGTAAGCCATCATAATGACTCCTACAAATAATGAATTAGGTTGAATACTGTAGTAAAATTTTTATCCAAGTATCATCATAGTCAATCTCACATCTTGTTGATAAATGTCATTAACTGTCATAGCTCACCTATCCATTTTGAGTATGTTAGGGTTTCAACTTGTTTTTTATGTGCTTCTCTGCCATAGGGATGACTCTAGTATTATCCAATCCAATGATCTCATGTATCAATTGACTACAAATATTTATAGGTTTTTCACCTATCTAGATAAACTGGTCATGAACTTTTCTCAGCAATATTTTAAACCATTCATCTTCATTGAATTCGTATAAGTCCAGTATTTTCATAATGCTTAACTCATCTATATGTTTTAACTCATCTCTCATTTTTCCATTATCAATTATGTACTCCATAAATATCATCAAATACCCAATAGTACAAATATCATCAATACCCAATATGTCATAAATGCAATGAATGTATGCCCTAATATCTTCTACATGCAAGATGTCATGTGGTGTCTGGGAAAATGCTCCTTTAGGGTCTTCTTCACAAGACTTAAAAGGATGTTTCTTAAACTTGTATCTAGGTTGATATAAAACATCATATATCAAAGGTGAATCCATATACTCTGTACATGTAAATTATGTAAATACATTAACCACGTTGAATTCTAAACTCCTACTTCGATCGATCACACAGTATGGCTATCTGATAGTCCGTCACTCTCTGATCTCTAATTTCCTTAGGTCGCTACTCTTCAAATGGTAAATAAATATGAATCTCAGATGTCCTTTATTCATCTCTAAGTGTAAAATGCACATTACCCAATACACTTAACATCGTATATTTTCCAGTCAATTTCAAATCCCATGATCGCAGAATATGCATCGTCTGATGTTGCGCTCTCGGATATAAGTTCTATGTTGTCTGTACACAACATACCTAAGATCTCTAGATCTCACTCCTTAGAATCGGGGGCTGGATATATTTTGATATCATCATCCAATGTTCCCCCTAAGGCTATGATTGACCATTCAGGTTGATTCTTCTTTGTTATCATCAAGTGAAGATCCAGTAGCATCTACTATCTCTTCCTGAACCAATATCTCACTTGTCTCTTTGATTTTCCATATCTTACCACTATGTTATCTTCTTCTTTCTTGAAACAATTATCAAAATTACTCTTGTATTCTGCAAGAATTTTACCAGTATCATTGTCATTCTCCTTTGTGTTCATAGGAGGTGGTACTCTTCTGTTATTTACTCTATTATGCCTGCAAAACTTCACTATATGACCTGGATTATTGCATTTGTATCATATAGGAGGTCTTTTGTCCTAATTTAATTATAGCTTACAATACTTTGCAATGTGTCCAAGGTTGTTACATTTATAACATGTGGGTTTCTCTATAGGTTCTCCTGTATTATCTTGTCTATATCCAGATTGATTGAGTCTCCTATATTCTTCTTTCTTGTTCCCATATGAATTACAGTTAAAACAATAACCATAAAATTTTTTAAAAGGGGTATTACCTTTGCAATCTCTTTTCATGTGCCCAAACCTGTTACAACCAAAACATCTACCTCTGAAAGGTCTGATCTATTCTTTAGGTTTTTCAAGAGTAGGTTTTTCGATATCAATCTTTGCATCAGGTTTCTCTTCTTGATTTTTGGAACATTCAACTTCATTGAAGTCAATACCAGTCATATCTCCTTTAGGTTTCTTTCTGTCTCTTTGTTCATCAATCCATTGCTCATGTGAAGTTTCTCTATGTGTTTATTTGTTTCAACAAGTTCACCTTTTATAATCTTATTGTATTTCTCCAATTCTAGATATTTTTTCTTGAAATAGTCAACCTCATTCTTCATTTGTTCCATCAGAACATTTGTATTTGTCAAAGTTTCTTTAATGTTGTTTTTAGCATCTTTTTCCTGCTGAATCTTTTTAGCCATTGTTTCATTCTCAAGCTTCAAAGTATCATTCTCTTTTTCCAGTTGCTTTATCTGATCTAAATTTTCCTTATCTGAATCTTCTTTTATCTGAACCACAAGATCCTATCTCTGATTTCTGGAAAGTTCAAGTTGATCCTTAAGTTCTTGATGAATCCCTCAGCTCTCCTTAGTTTGAATCTCAAGTCACCATTTTCTTCTTTTTCTTTATCAAGGTCTTCAAGTGCTGCTTTAAAGTTCTCTTGCAAATTATCTGAATCCATTTTGATCTCCCTTAAGCTGTTAGACTTTCTCTCCAAGGGTCAATACCTATGATACCAATTGTTAGGATTAAGTAATACTAAGACGAGCTGTGAATCAGTATTACAACACTTTAAAATAAAATTTAACCAATTCCAAATAAACCATAAGCATACTGAAATCAAAGGAACATAAAAAAAAAAACACATAACTCATAACACCATTATTTATTGTCAAGGAAACCCTGGACAAGGGAAAAATCTAATAGAGATGGTACCCACAAGCGTGCACTAAAGTATAATGTCCCTATTAGGAGACCTAGCCCTATTAGGAGCTTAATATTACATAGTACATTTCATTGTTAAAGGAATAAAAACCCTGTTAAAGGTATACAACACCCTATTAGGGGAAAACTAAGCTTACAACTCTTACAACAAAAATTATGTTACAAAGTGTTCCCACTAATGAATAAAACAAGCATCTTCAATGCTTAGATAGCTCCATTCATAGCTCTTCAATGATCTCTGTCAATCCTCTATCATTTGCATACATATTTTTCATCATAATCCCATTCATATCATGATCATCTTCTCTCTACAAAAATTCTTCATATATATATATATATATATATCTTTCTTATTACTAAGTCAGCTCACTTCACTAATATTACATAGTTGACTCTCAATAAGAAAATAGAATTAATAATGTAAAGAGAAAATACAAGGTCAAAACTATTATATAACCAAAATATAGATTATTCAAAGTCATAATCCATCTTATCATGCCAGGATTCCATAACATACTCCTCAAATCATCGCTATTATTCAACTGCTCTGTTTCACTATTATGTTGTCGTCGCTTCTCTTCAAATCTCTTTAACTTTTTGTAATTATCACCAAAACTAAAAAAATCTTAGATGAAGTTCATACATACCCCATAGTATCTTCCTCTAATCTCGCAAGTCATAACTCATTGATCTCGATCTTCGATACCCAAAGAAACTCTATATTTTTTCTTCTGTACTTAGTCGATTCCAGAATGGAATCACCAAAACTTAACTTCAATCCAATCGATCAATATGCCAGATGTGTTGCTAGAAATGAAAACCAAAAATTGATTCATAACATACCAAAAATATCACTTTCCAACAAGGAGTTGGCTTCAATGAAGCTAAATGTTCCAAATCTCAAGAGGATAAATTAGAAGACAAAGAAGACCAAGCAAAAAATTGGGATGAAGAACCTAAAGAGTAGATCAAACCCTTCAAAGGAAGATGTTTTGAATGAAAAAAATTTGGACACATGAAGAATTATTGCAAAGGTAAAAATGTTCCTAAATCTTTTTTTGGCTATTGCTTTAATTGTTGGGCATATGGACATAGAAGAAATGAATTAAGAAAACTAGATGAAAGATGGATGAAACAAGATTATGTTAGATGACCTGCTATGAACAATAACATTACATGTTACAAAAGGAACAATTTTGGGCACATTGCAAGGAACTGTAAGTTGCAGGTTATTCATAACAGGTCACAACCTAAGATACCACTTGTTACTTTTTTTAAGTGCAAAAATGAAGGACACATAGAAAAATTTTGTAGGTATAATGGATGTGTTAACAATAGAAAACCATCTATATTTATAAGGAAAAATGTTGGTGATGTTGGAAAGAGCTTGGACGACTACAAGGATGATTTCAACCACATTTTTGTGAAGGAAGGAAGCAAGGACAATAATAAAGTATGGAAAGAAAATAATTAGAGTGATTCTAAGTGTCATGAAGAGTCATTAGATGCTACTAGATCTTCACCTAATATTAGCATTACCACATCAACATAAATGGCCAAGCATGGCCTTAAGGGGAGCTTTGGAGAATTCAACTAGTCTATTGTCCAACCCCTAATTTAAAAAATGATATGATGAGAGGTTAGATACATGTACAAGGATATGTGTAGGAGCTATATCCATGGTCAGAAGTTCTAAAAGGTAACATAGTCTGATCGCCTCTAGGTTATATGTTAACAACTTTTTGAAATGCATTGGGAAATATGTTATAAGTAAAATGCAAGCTATAAGTGGGCATACTTAATCATTTTGGTCACCATTCAAGTAGTTTGGAAAGAAAAGAGAGCAATATTGGAGGAATTTTGAGCAATTCAGTGGTCGTGTGATCTGTAAACCCTAGTTTGACAAAAAATGTATTTAGATCTAATTGCAAGCTTCTATTTCAGTCTTAGCAGTTTAAATTCATGGGCATTCCTCAAGTATTTGATTTAAAGGAGAGACCTTAGTACAAGTTCAAGAAACACCCATTTAAATCCATGGAAGACAACCCCGAGGGTGCATTTTCTCAAACCCCACACAGAGTTTTGCATGTGGAAGACATAAGATCTTACATACACTGTAAATTGGAGAAAATTGGGGACTTTGATATTCATAGGGAGATGAAGGACATGCTGAATAATCATGATTCATTCAAGCCTAGATTCACAAAGTTACAAAACCTGAATATTATGCAGATGATAGAGTTTCATGAACTTGATGAACCTGAGTGGATCAAAATTGTGCTTAGAAGGATTCATGTCCTATTTTTCTGGATAGGAGACAAACTAGTGAAAATTACCAAAGAACAAATCCATTTGGTGGCGGGATTAGACAATTCTTGCAAAATACCTACTACGGAGAAGAATACCAAGAAATAAGTTGAAACACTAACCAAATCTAAATGGGATAAGCTTGTTATGACCATTGCATATATCAAAAAAAAGGATGTGAGAGTTGTATCTATAATTCTTGGTTACAAGATGCACTATAGAAGCAACATATACTCTGTTTCAGCTGGTGTCATATTGATGGATTACAGAATGGTTACAAAGAATGAGCATTACAATGTGAGTGATATTTTGAGGCTATATTTATTGGAAAAACTTAGGCAGATCAAGCATGATAAGTCAAATTATTTCAGGTTTGGGTCACTAATTCTACACCTTTCTTCCACATTGTGCATAATTTTCATGGCATGCATCCAAGTGCATAGAATGAAGATGAACCCACAACTGCTCAGATTAGTAGATATTATATAATGTAGGACAAAAGTTGGGTTAATGGGGAAATTTTTGGAATGTTCAAAGTGCATAAGAGAGAAATAAAGAAAAGAGTAAGGATATCCAAGGAGGTAGTGGAGAAGTACAAGGAAACCATCTTCTTTATGGTGGAGACAGATTGCACTTTCTTTGAGGAAGTTGAACCTAGAACAAGATGGTGTCCTCCTATGGGATATGAGGTAAGTTCTTAGGTCCTTATTCTTCAAGTTGAGTATTTTTTATAGTCTGAGATAGATACCACAGAGGAGAGATGGGGAACATATAAGGAGAAATCCATTAAGTTTAGAACTGAACTGACTAGAGGAGAAAGAAAAAGGAAAATAGAGAAGTTTTTTGATAAGATTGCATAAGGAGAAGGAATTAAAAAATAAAAGATGACATAAATAAGGAAAAAGGTTGAAGAGAAGTCCTCTGGATAAGCTAGCTTAGCATCTGCACCCCCACAAATAACTAAACCTCTAGAAATATCAAATTCACCTTTGGCTATAGTTGTAGTACAAGATCAGACTCCTACCCTCATACGAGATTATAACATAGAATATAAACAAAAAAAACAAAGAAGGAACTAGAAACACCTATGAGGACAATAAGGCCCTCTAAACCTAAGGAAGGATCACTTGCAAAGAAACAAAAGAATGAAGAGAAATTAGAGGAGAAGAAAACTGAGATACTTATGGAAGTGATAGCACAAGGAAATCCAATTTAGAGACAACTGTGGAAACATGATCTGAAGAAATTGGAAAAGAGGATGATTGAGGAAGGAAATTTGAATCAATTGCCTAAATACTATGAGAGATATGTTGAAAAAGACAAGCTTTATCCTAACAATTGGTATCAGAGCTTAAAATTGAAGACATAGTTATCAATCATATGTTAGTTTCTAAGAAGAATTGGATTTAGCTAAAGGGCAGTATTCCTAAAGATTTCTTTGATAAGATAGAAATTAGAAAGAAAATATCCCTAGAAGAAGATGACACAATCAGAATAAAAATAATAGAAGATATGTTGCTTGTTGTATCTCATGTTGAGAATGATAGAATTTTAAAGGCAATTAAACCTTTGTTTTTTACTACGGTAAAAACAGGTTTTGAAGGGCCCCAAAACCCTATTACAAAAAGAGAAGAGAGATAAGCATGAAGACCCAGAGAATAACTAGTTGCCCCAAAGAGAGGAGAAAGCTACAAAGGGACAACTCCCAAATTTAGCAATAAGCACCTACACAATAAAAAGAAAAAAACACTGGAAGAAAAATAGAGGAAAAAGACCACCAGCACCGAGGTCAAGACATAGTCTTCAAGAAGCTCTCAAAGTCCTCCAGCTTATTTTGCATGGTCTTAACATTATCTTTTAGCCTCTGAATGTCCCGATCATCAACCTTGTGCTTCTTCTTATTATTTGACCTAGTTCTGGTACCAGGTCCCATCTGCTGGGTAGGTTCAGTCAGGTCAATTCTATCACTCAAGGGGGAAATTAAACCTTTGTTAAGATCAAAGACAAGGTTGATTAAGATAATGGATAGAAAGTATGAAGAAGTTGATGAAGAGACAAATAAAGCCATTGAAAAGGTCATTTTTGATGAAGTACCTGAGAAATCAAAGCCCCCAAAGTCACCTAAGCCCAAAGCAATAATTATTGTTGGATCCTCTAAGTCAGTGTGAGCAGAAGTAGACCGACCTAAGACTGATGAAGGTACTGATTTCTTTGTGGAAGGTGTATCTATTTCATTGTATACATCACAAGATGTATTGGACCCCTTTAAAGAGAATCTTGTTTTTGTTAAAGTAAAAATAAAACAGAAAATCAGAAAGACAATGTTCAAGGAAAAGATTCTGATCTGATTAATGAACGGGAATTGAAGTAGATTATTACAAAAGGAAAGACAGAAAAAATAGAATGAAAAGTTGAGAAGGAGATAAAAGAATCCATTAGTACTGATGAGACTCCTACTAAGGAGAAATCACTCACAAAATCATTGTTGGAAAGTGATACAAATCCTATTCTGACTAATGTGGATGATATGGACGAAGATGACCTAATGAAGTTCTCACTGATGGCCTTTTCTAAGGCTTAAGAGAGATCTGATGAGAAGTCTGAGAAGAAGGCTAAGTTATTAGAGGGAAAATTTGATAGAGTGAATAAACTCCTACCCTTTCCTTTCACTTTTCAAGGAAGTGATGTTGTAGAGAACTTGAACAAATTCTTAGATGACTTTGATACCTATTTCACAACCCTGGAGAAGGGTGTAGTAGACAAAGTGGACAAAGAGTATATGAAAAAGAAGTTGTCAGAGGTGTGTAATTCAATCACCTAGGATGTAAATATTTTGGAGATCACTATACAGGATATCAAAGCCTATATCAGACAAGGAAAGAAGGTATATAGTCATTGTATTAATCCTTTTAGACATGTATAGAACATTGTGGATATCATAGATAAAGATGAGGAGTTTCTAGATAAGATGGTGAAGGAATGTGAGACATCTGGATAGTCTATCAGAGATTTTAACAAGGAAGTATCCAGGAATGTGGACAAAATTAGTGTATTTGAGGTAGAGAAAGAAAGAACATGCATAAAAGATTCTTTGAGTTGAGGATTCTAATCACTCTTAAACTCTCTATTATGGAGAAGGACTTTGAAGATTTGGAATTGGCCAAGAGATCATATTCTAGACTTCCTCCTATAGATTTGCAAGGTGTAAAAATTTCTTCCTATGCATTAAGTGGATTGATTCAGGTAACCCAGACATTGAATAAGACATGGGAGACAAAGTTGTAGACCTTGGAGATAAACTTCAAAGACATCTTACACATGGTTCGACTACATGGTGAGAGCTGTAAAATTTTTCTCTATATATAGTTACTTCTTCTTGATTACCTTTGTCATTAATGTCAAAGGGGGAGTGATAAGATGAAAAATGTTATGAATAGATGTGTATAGAGGATATATGTACTTAGTGCAGGAGTATAGTTTTTTTGGCATTGTACACTTAGTTATTTTTTAATAAGTCTTTCCATCAATACAAAAGGGGGAGATTGTTGGAAAATATGTAATATATGACTATGCTTATGTTTTCATTAATGGAAACAGACTCCTCTGGAAAGGTCACTTGGTGTGAAGATATATTTTGGATGATCAACTAAGTTAAAAATGCCTAAGTAAAGAGACATTACAAAATAGAGTTGAACTGTTTTGGTTGGTGATCATAGTATACTCATCAAGATGGCATGCGAGCTTAGGTACATGATATATGGGATGTACTACAACTTATTTTATGGTCATTTTAATTTTGGTTACGTGTGGCAAAAGTTATAGGTTGGTGAAGTCATGCGAGTACAATACACAGTGAAAAAAAGGCATATGAGTGAAGACGACATTTAGAGACTTAACATAAGTTATTTTGTTGATTTAGTTTATGATTTATGATAGTCCTCACCTATCTTGGTGGATTAATCATCGCATGTTTTTGTATTCTATTATGGGCCAAGTATGGATACACGTATTGTGAAGAATTTGTGAGCCACCTGAGAAATAAAGTTCATTGGGCATATATATGTGAATATTTTGGGCTGCGACAAAGGTTTGATGGTTACATATGTATGGACAATGGTAGAATAAGTGGAGATTCTATGATTATTG
>MU226025.1:1902442-1914064 GCA_018584345.1 Thuja plicata
TATATATATATATATATATATATATATATATATAAGCTAGTTAAAATCAGACACAAGATGATTTTTCACAAGTACAAGTAAAAGAGTAAAACTAATTAAAAACAATTATTGGGCATAAGAGATTGGCTTGGTTTGAGTATGTTATTGACATGGGCCACCTTCTGGATACCAAACAAAATAAAAGGTAATAAAAGATCCAATCCACTAGGAAGAAAGCGTGATGGTTAAATATTAATCATCATCTTTAACGAATCTTTTAGTTTTTGGGTGTGTTTTGATAAGATGTTATAAATTTAGTTAGAAAAGTGAATGATAGATTTTTTTTTGTCGATTTGATGTAGTTATGTTACTATGATTGGTATAAGATTTATATTGATATGATCATTAATCAAGTTATATTTCAAATATTTTGTTCAAACAATTAGAAAGGAATTTCATATATTAATCTATTCAACATAATACTTTTAAATATAATTTATTTTAGGAACGTTTTCTTGGTAAATGAGATAATTGAAATTGCAATTGACAAAAGCAAGCTATAGGTGCAATACAGTACTAATAGAAATTAAGATCTGAACCCTTTCAAAATGCCTACTAACCTAATAAACACCGAACATCTTCTACACATTGAATATATCCTCAGGCCAACGGAGCAAAGACTGAAATGTGGGCCATGTCACTCAGTTTTCTGCCGCCCATTAATCTTGACTTTCCATGAACGAACTGTTCAGAAAATGGTCTGGTAGGTAGTTGAGTATGAAAAGCAGAATAGATTGAACATGACTGAACTGTCCAGAAAATAATTGATAGTTACCTATTCTTTATCAAGTATGAAAGACCGAATAGATCGGAATGAATAATTAAATATTATGTATCACCTGATACAATGAACGTAATAAATGCTTTTCTATCCATACAGTTATAAGCTTTTAAAGTGTGTTGTTGTAATACGTAGAAGCCGAATCTTGTCAATTCTGTGTAGTAATATCAAGAGTATAGAGTGTAAATGCCAAAACAAAAAGGTCCCTGTCAGGCCAAATCAGTGAAAAATCCAGAGCTTCTTTATGCTCCTTGTCTTCTTCTACCTAACACTGTGTAAAAAGATGAAAGAGAAACTTGCACTATGCTATAATCTGACAAACATCAGGAGATAAAGAGTTGAAATGATTGTTTACACAGTAGATGTGTACTGTAATTCATTGATGTTGTTGTATTCGTATATGGCTGATATGCACACGTACAACTGATTAAAGTAGTGTATCATGTCATGTCATTGTCCAAGGCCAGCCGATGATTATTGAAATAATGTTGAAAGTTTTGGATTGAGATCAAATAAATCAAGGATATGCAGATCAATTTTTCGAAAAATATTGTCGTTAATAAATTTCCAAATAAACCACAAGACCTCAATAGAAAAGCTAGACCAAAAGATATTACACGATTTCTTAAGGCAAAGAATAGAACCAGACAACACCTCATGCAAACTAAATTTCTTATTGACATATATACCAAATAGGCCTCATACTTCCTTAGCAAATGAACAGTCAAAAAAGATATGGTACACAGATTCATACAATTTACAGAAGGAACGCATATTAGGCTCTCCATTAGGTATTTTAACCAACAATCTATTCAAGATGAGGCGTCGCATGAAGCACTTTTTTTTAGGTTCTACCATCCTGGTCCACAGGTTTTCAAATATCTTTTTCCACTCAGCAAAGTCAAGGGTAAAGTTCCAGCAGGAGTTGGCCTGGTTGAAGATCATATTGTCATCAGTAAGGAAGTTATAAATGCATTTGGATTTAACATTAGGGAGGGGTGATCCATTCGACCATTTACACAAGGTCATCCTAGTATAATCATGATGATCACATTGCCTAGAAAGTGATAGCTCATTACATGCCTCTCTCGACATTGAATATGTTTTCCACTGCAACTGTGGAATATCATATTTCAGTCAGATTTACTGTCATCCCAACAACTTACCATCCTGTATAATATCTGTCAAATTTTGAATGTCTTTGGATGTCCAACTCCTAGCAGAGCATCCTTGAAGAAGGGCTAGTTGTTTATCCCCGTGCTTCATGTTCCACCATATTGATCTTTCACCACATATCATGTTGTTTCCTTAAATAACCTTGTTATTGGAAATTAACTACCTCACATTTTCCCATCCTTTCTAGATAGATTTGAACGCATTGAAACCTGAGACCTTCATTGGAAAGATCCCAACCATAAGACTCCTTCCATGAGGCATCTTTGGTAGGGACTTCTCTACTGATGTTGCACGTCTATCAAGGACCTTCCAAGGCTATTCTCCCTGAGTTTCCTTGAATATCCATTTAGCAACAAGTACCAGACCTAGGGTTCTTAAGTCCTTTAGCCCCAAGCTTCCTTTGCTTCTACTCATGGTGCACCATTTCTAATTAACTGCATGCCTTTTTTTTATGGCACTTACCATCCGGCCACAGATAGTTTTTGATTTGTTTATGAATTTAGTTAAACTGGTATTGATTGAAGAGCCAGGCAAAAGCATCATAAACGGTATAAGATGATAGAATTTTCTGACATACGTGAAATCTATGGTAAGCCAAGGAGAGATTTTGATTATCGGGTAAGTGCACCAAGATGGTGTGCAAAAACGTGGCCTTCCATCCAAAAAACTAGAAAAACACCCCTAGGGTATATGCACGAAAATGGGGGACCAAAAAGGTGCCATTTTTCCCCCAAAAGCAATAGGGCGCACGTGCTATGGTTTCGATTGCCCAAGCCTAAGGCTTGGGCAATCAAAGCCATAGCGTGTGCGCACTATAGCGTGTACGCGCTATGTAACATTAAGAAAAGGCTTAAGAGAGGGAGAGAGAGAAAGTCCAACAAGCCCTACCAGACCAATAACACTATAATGTTTGAGAGTGGTTTCAACTTCATAGGCGTTAAGACAGATTATAGATTTTGAGGGTTTTTAGGAAGTTCAGGTTTTAATGTGTCGTAGGACCCCTTAGGCCCCTTACAACCCCTTAGGACACCTTACCTTACACTAATGAATGGTAAGGAGCGCTAAGGGGTTGTTAGTGATCTTAAGGGGTCTTAGGACACAGTATTGTGTCGTAGGAACCCTTAAGACCCCTTACGACCCCTTACAATAAACTAATGAATTGGAAGGGGTCCTAAGGGGTCCTCAGTGGTCTTAAGGGGTCCTATGTCACATTACTATGCCATAGGACCCTTTAAGACCCCTTAGGACCCTTTACCATAAGAAAGAAAGAGTATGTAACTTATACTTAAATGTTACATTTTATGTATTTTCCTAGTGCTGGAATTAGTCTGGAAGGGCCTGTTGGACTTTTTCTCTCCCTCTGTTAAGCCTTTTCTTAATGTTACATAGCGTGTATGCGCTATTGTGCATACGCACTATGTAAACTATAAGTTTAAATAGCGTGTACGTGCTATTGTGCATACGCGCTTTGAAATACTATCAAATTTACCAAGCCCAAGGCTTGGATTTGCCTTGGAGATCCAACCCAAAGGCTTGGAGGATTAAAAAAAGGTCTAAGATGTGTTTTCCAGCAAACATACAAAAAATTCACATTTTTTCTTGTGTGCTCCCTGTCAGGTTTGCACATGGTTATATAACAATAAAATCAGATGGCTTGATATTGTAGATCTCTCTTTTAGCTATCTAACCATATAATTTATTTTGAATTATGATTATGTTAAGCTTTTCATCTCTAATTTCTTTTGTATGTATGTCCGATTTTTGTCAAAAACCAATGTGTATTATTTTGGGCTTGGATTATGGCTCATTTGTAAAATTTTGAAATAAGTTACATTTTCAGAAACTAGACTCCATTCTACAAACTATAAAAAAAAATAAGTTTTGATTTTCGATAAGTTTTCAATGATTTCTAGGGGGGAGCACATAGAAAATTCACGTTTTTAGGATGTGCCCACTTCGAAAACTCACAAAAAATCATACTTTCATCAAATATTTAGTAGAAATATCTAGGATAAACTAGGCGGTGTTATCTAACTTCTCACTGGAGCGATTAATTTTTTATTTAAAAAGTTAACATTTTAGGGGGAGCACACCATATACTATGTTATGTTTTTTCACAAAAAACAAGACCACTTTTTGTGCTCCCCCTTTTTGAGGGCCTTAATCTCCACCATTTCTAAAATAAATTATTAGTTTACAAACTAGATTCGGAGTAGAACAACTCTTGTTCTTGTCATATTTTGAAATTTTGTGTCTAACTATCCTCAATTTCTCATTGAAGTTTAGAGTTTGTTGATTTTAGAAAAATAAAGTGGCATCTTATACCCCCTTTTTGGTACCCCATCTTTGTGCACTTACCCCCTAACACAACTGCATTACTTTAAATTAAAATAACCTAATTAGGATTAGGTTTGGTAAATTTCAAAGATAAGAATAAGGTTAGTTAATAGGCTTGGATAATAAGGTTGGGTCTTGGGAGCTTCATTTGCCTCCATTTCCCTCCATTTTCATGTGTTTTTTTCTTCATAACAAGTTTCTCAACTTCCTCGTCATTAGGTTTACACATCATTAAGTGGGTATTTATAAAATTTCCACCATAATTTCATATGTCTTCTAAGCTTTCTAATGATACAAAGTTTTCAATTTTTGGACAACATTAGTATAGTAAAGTTTAATTTTCTTTACCAGTTTCTTCATAGTTCTTAGAGACATGTGCCTACCTTTTTCTTAATAACTTTTGATCTACTTGACCAAATTTAAAATAAACCACATATTATTGTTGATGTAGACTTTATTCTATACACTTGTTTTTTTTTTTAAAGTGCATTTTCGATTATTTTGATGCAAGTTATGTCTAGCGCACGAATAGACACCTAATTTTCAGGATACGCCAACTTCAAAAAATCATAACAAAACAATTACTGATTAGAAAATTACAAAAAAATATACAAATTATATCTCTCTTACCTATCATTCTACAAAATGGGTTTTCAAAATACTAAATCTAACTAAATTTTTTTTGATGTGCATGCCAGATACTATGTTATATTTTTCTACACAAATCAGGAGTAGTTTTTTGTGTGCAATAGATTTGACCCTCTTAATATTATCAATTTTTAAAAAACTTTAGTATTTTAGAAACTAGATTCATAGTACTAAAAAACTAGTTATTTTCACATCTTTTAATTTTTAGTGCATGACACTCAAATATTTCTTCAAAGTTCAGGTTTACCTGATTTCAAAAAACAAAGTGGCCAATTATACCCCCTTTTTGCACACCATCTTGGTGCACTTACCCTATCCCAGTTACCAAGCTTCTTATGTATTTTCTCTTTGATCCATTCTCACATTTCCTTCAGACTCGAGCTAATATAAAAATGAATACCAATGTATCTGACTCGATGGTTTCCCTCATGGGGCTTCACTTAGTGAACCTGAATCATAGCATGTGTGTTCGTGGTATACTAAAGAATCCCCCTATTTTCCAAAAATATTGCCCCAAACTCCCTTTTTTCACCTTCCTCCAATACCCCCACACATGTTTTCTTATATAAACCCCCACCCCCAAAAACTCCTCCCCCTATTTAGGCAATATATTGCCCCCTTTTTTGCCCATTTAAAACCCCCCAATATGAATGCATGTGATAGTGTATTGGCCCTTCACTGAAGACCCTATGGTTTCCTCACCCCCCTTCTTATGACAAGGAGAATCTATTACACAATGAAGGGGGGTGTTCCTCCCACCCCAATGAAATAGACTTGGGTAGCAATTCTTTACTCCTAGAAGCGAAAAAATAAATTAAAAACAAGTCCATTTTGTTCATTAACACACTAACATTACTTTCTTCCAACTCCAGAAGGATAGTTGTATCATCAATAAATTGTATATTAGTTAGATTTTCCCCAGTGGGTAACTCTAAATCTTTAACCCTAGGGGATAATGTATTATCTCTTAGTAAAAAGTATAGAGCATTTGTTACAATAACAAATAGTGTATGTGCTAATGGGAACCCTTGCCTAATAAATCTAGATAGATCAAAATATTCTAATATAACGACATTTACTTCAGCTCATTCCTTAGAATCACTTATTAATTTTTTCACCCTTTCATGAAACCTTTTGGGGAATCCTAGACTTTCCAACATTATAAATAAAAACTTCCATTTTATCCTGTCATGAGCCTTTTCATAGTCTAACAACATCATACATACTTTTTGGCTAGAGTCTTTTGTCCAGCCCGTGGCCTCCCAACAAGTGAGAAGGTTTTCAAGGATATATCTCCGTTTAATAAAGCTAGTTTTTATAGGATTAATCACTTGGGGATGATATTCTCTAGTATTTTTGTCAAAACCTTGGCCACAATTTTGTGTAGGAGATGTTTAAGAGTGTTTTAGGTCTCCACTTTTTTATGAGAGATCTATCACCATCCTTGGGGATGAGTTTAATCAAGCCACAATTTATCTCATTGCCTAGTGATTTTTGTTCAATAGCTTCTGTATAAACCTAATGTAACTCTTCCCCTACCCAAATAATGTTGTTCTTTTTGAACTCCACAAGTAGACCATCTGAACTTGGAGCCTTATCATTGCTAAGGGAAAGAATAGCCATGTTAATCTCTTCCACAAAAAATTATTTATCTAACTTCACTACATCCTCTATTGTTACTTTATTGGGAACAATATTTATAATTTTATCCCTCACACCTTCCATGTTCATCCCATCATCCTCTGAAGTGAATATCATTTTCTAAACCTGATGTAGGAGCATCCTTGGGTTCTTGGAAATCTTGCATCAACTAGAAACATTTTGTTTTCAATTTGTTCTTGTTTTGTTCAATTTTATGTTTGGTTTGGCATCATTTTGTGTTGTCTCATTTTCTATTACAGACCTCGTGGAACATTCCTGGAATCATATTTGATCTTCCTTTGGTTCCACACCTCAATCTATTTCTTTTTGATGGAGATATTTATGAATGTTTAGTCCTGACCTATCTATTCTTCATTTTCTTCACTATTTGGAGTTTCCAGATCTTGCTTACCTTTCTTCTTGGTTTGGAAACCTTTTGGCTCATCATTTTTTATTTATTGACTCTTAGTCGACCTCCCTTTTGCTGTACACTTCATTCTATTGATTGGTGGTGAAGTTCTTCATGATTTAGGTCCTGACCTATCTACACGTTACATTTTCATGTGTTGGAGATTGTGAACTTCTGTATATTTTTTAAATCGTTCATTTCGGTGATATCTCTTAATATTGATGATTCAATGGATCCACACAAAGGGTATAATCTAGATTTTTGATATGTAATCAAGCATGTATGCCTGTAATGTAAGCCTTCATGTTGCTGGCTAGATATAATTGAAATTTTGATAATGCACATGCCTGATCCTGCATTCTTGCTACTCCTTGTTGTTGTTTCTGTTGTGTAACTATTGTTGCATAGCTCATACAATCTTCTTTGAGGATCCTCCTTCCATGGATACACAATTTGGTATCAAAGTGAGTTTTCTTTCCTGTCACAGTAGATCTTCATCCCTGAGGTTGCGAAATCCTGAATTTGATTTATTGTTGGGTGGTAGATTGAGGATCTGATCTGCTATTGTAGAGGACTTGTGCAAAGATTTCTCAGACATGAAATGATAGAGGTTGTAAAGAAGAAAATAGATGGTGAATGTTGATCTCCTAGATAGTATTTGCAAAATAGATGTTCATATGTAGAAGAGACCAATGCCATAATTTAATCCTTTACATTTAATTTGTATTGAAAGTATTTGAAGATTGTATTGAAATTTTGAACAAAGATTAATGGAGTAAAATACCAACCTTACATCAGAGAAGATCAAAAAATGTTATTTTTTGAAGCCTGTGTTGAGTTTCTAGAAAATTTGAGACCAGATCTGGAATGGAAACGCAGAGACGAACAAAACCCAGAAATCTTTTTTCGTTCTGAGATAGTTCTGATTTGCACCCTCAAGTCAATGTCACCATTTGCTAGAATTTCTGATTGCGCCCTAGGTTACAATCGACCTAAAAAGTCTCAGATTGAAATTCTATTTTTGGATCTCGAAAGTTTACTAAAAACGGTATCTAGATCTGTACTCTGTTTCATTGTTCCCAAACCTGTGACTTCCAAAACAACACCTGCAAATATTTGAAAAAGATGAGTTTTGGGGTGGCTACATAGGGTTTTGCCTTAGTCAAACCCCCATTTTGGTGATCTCCACCTCCATGAATAGCCGAATATAGTAGAATGTATGTGTGTGTGTTTCTTTTGGGAAAAATCTTTGAATGTGTAATGTCATGACCTAATCCTCTAGATTAAAAACCCTACCATGAATTGAAAATGAGAAAGAAACACATAGATTTGAATGTAATAAAGAAAGCATACCAAGCCCCCAAGGCTAAAGTACTCCTACCAAACTCACAATCCATAATTTCTACCCCATGATAATGTCCTTTGAATGCTTGAAGGTTGAAAATGGTGGATCCAAGAAGAAGGAAAAAAGGAAGATGTCTCTCTTACTCCAAAGAAGATCCACATTGGCTTGCCTACAAAGTGCTTGAAAAATGTATTAATGCATCATCATGTCTTTTCCTTCTATATCATCCTCTTTCTTTCTTGATTCATCATCATGTCAAAATCATAATTGCATCATATCATCTTACGATCCTTTTCCATGTCCAATATAGACCTCCTAGGGTAATGCAAGGGACCCAAATTCAAATTTCACCTTGAATTATGGTCCAATTACAATCAGAAATGAAGGAGGGGATGTATTAATCTGAATATTAGGGAAAGCACTTTCGCATCCAGACCCGGGGACCTATTTTAATTTTTAGAACCCCGATAGGCTCCAAATTTGAAAGTGGGGACCATCACCTAAAAGGGGTCAAGGTCAACCTCGAACCTGAACTAGGTCAAGGATGACCTCGACCATGACCTAGGTCAAGGTCAACCTCGAACCTAACCTAGGTTAGGGTCAACCTCAAACCTGAACTAAGGTTTCACATTGGTCACCTTGGGAAATCTGTAGGATTCCTAGGTCAACCAGGAACCCAAGGAGGTGAGAAAACATACCGGGGTGTTAGATAGAGACATAGAGGCCAAAGAGTAAGTGTGATGAATATTTAGGATAACCAATATATAGGTTCTACCCAAGAAGATGGAATCATAGAAAGGGTGATTAAGGAGGTCCCGAAGGACCCTAACCCTAATTTCACCTAGAAATGCATAATCAAGTGCATGTGCATCCTAAATGCAAATCTAATATGAAAATGCACTAAACGAGGGTGCTAAACCTATGAAAATGGAAGTGCTTCCAATTTAAGATGATAAATTTATCCCCCACTTTAGCTTAGGTATGACACTGTGTGAATATGCCAGCTAAAGTAAGAAAACATTGTAAAGTAAAAAGAATATAGCCAAGTCCTCAATGTGAAGATTCTGCAAGAAACCATTAGCATATGCAACCTACAACACAAGGTTAATGAAAATCCATAGAGCACCTAAGCCTTACTAAGATGGTTTTGAGAAATGCATAGAGCCCCTTATGCCCCCCTGTTTCGGCTTACTAATTCTGAAAGGTGAAACAGGGTGATAAAATTAGATCTATATATTGGATATGCAATTTGTTGAAAAAGTCCTTTCCTAAACTATTTAGAAAGATTCAAAATATTCCTAAACCAATTTAGGAGGTTAGGCATTTGAATCACAATTCCAATGCCACTGACGGAACTAAAAACAAAGCTACCAAACTTAAGTTATGATGAAAAGAGAATGTCTATTCAAATGCATGTAAAAGGAAATTCAAATTTGACCTAAGTAAATTCAAATGAAACCCTAATAAAACCCTATGGAAACCCTAATAAAACCCTAATTTGAAGCTATAAATAAGATGAAGAGCCCTTACCTTCTCATTCTTACCATTTGTGGAGCTTAGAATTGAGGAGAAAGAAGCCAAAGAGAGAGGAACTTCGAGCGAGTCGCGTGGAGGTCCTGAGAGAGTGCCTGGCCAGCGGACAGCCATTGCCTATGGTAGGTGCCTTGTTTTGATGTTTTAATTGAGAAATTCTTGTTTTTATAGGGAAGGTTGACTCTGACTTAAAAAGGTCAACCCTGACCCAGTTATGTCGACCCTGACTTTGGCAAGTAAACCATAACTGGGAAGGTCTAGTCCTTTCTGGCGACAATGTCAACCCTGACCCAAAAAGGTCGACCTTTACCCAAAAAGGTCAACCTTGACCCAAAAGGGTAAAAATTGACCCAAAAAGGTTGACCTAGACTAGGTCAAGTGAGAATTGCAGTTATTTGATGATAGGTGACTGATATGATGTTGTTTGTGCTAACAGGATCTTGTCCGTCTCTGAGAGCATCCCTTTGGAGGGGTTCTATTGGCTGTCAAAGAGAACTTTTCTGAGCTACAACATGAGGATATATAGTTACTGAGAGATGTTGGATTATACTGGGTAGAAATCCTACCACAGATGAGGTTCCATCAGTCCATGATATCAGCCATGATAGAGAGATAGGATGAGGACACTTGTTTCTTCCATCTTCCATCAGGAGAGTTCACAATCACATTAGAGGATGTGTACAGGATACTATGACTTCCAACCTGAGGTGAGCCTGTTAGACTGAGAGTACAATGGGGTCCACCCAAGGTGTTTACATATGGAGATTATTGTTTGGGACAAGTACCACAGATGAGGACCCGATCAGATTAGATCACTTTAATAACCATACTAGTAGGTCCGACACCCTTGGTATGGAGAGTGATGCTATATACACTCTCATTGGTTGTGATACCCAACAAGGGTACAACTTTCTTAGCACCATTCACCGATCTCGTACGCAGGATGGAGAATGACATGATTGTTTTCTCATGGGGGCGCAGCATGTTAGCCCATGTTTACCATGAGTTGAGTCAGCTAGTGAGATTTCAGCGGGAGAGTCTTATGGTATGCACCTTGTTACAGGTGTGGATGTTTGAGCATTACGCATGTACACGACCACAGGGTATTCCAGTGATGGTAGATGTGAGCACACTGAGATCCTTTGCTTATCCACTAGGAGATGTCTGGTAGTATGGAGATATCCTCTTTTGGAGGGCATGCTTTGACCGTATAGCAAGTGCAGATGTGATATGGAGACCATACTATCAGATGACAGGACAGACAGATACTCGACATCAGTTGAGACACTCCCAGCAACGCAAGCTGCTAGAGGGTCCTACTAGTCATGCAGTGATGCCATATTATTATGATAGAGTTATGAGGTAGTTTGGTTTGACACAGGGAGTCCCTTGGACAGTACCTCAGTATAGATATCTGATGAGATATTACCAAAGACCCAGCACCATACACAGACCTAGAGTAGAAGATATTGTTGATAGCGATACAGATGAGATAGAGGATATAGAGGTGGACCCTACTGTATCTCATCCAGGGGTGAGCAGAGAGTATATCTGTAACCACCTGAATCTGGTCTGTTGCAACTATAGACCCTATTTTCCCTAAATGTGATCATACCCTCGATTTATGTCCAAACGACCCTGTTACTGCTTGGCATAATTCTTTGAATCAATTTAATGTCCTAGGTGATTTTTATCACTGATTTATATTAACTA
>MU226025.1:1942319-1954167 GCA_018584345.1 Thuja plicata
ACAATGATAAGTTAATTCACCGAGTTACAGCAATATATATTGAAGACATCTAAGGGACTTGTGGATTTATTTTTGTGGTAACTGATTCACCCCTCCCCTCTCAGTTACTCCATCCATATTTCCAACAGGAAGATGTCTCTCTTCCTCCAAAGAAGATCCACAATGGCTTGTCTACAAAGTGCTTGAAAAATGTATTAATGCATCATCATGTCTTTTCCTTCTATATCATCCTCTTTCTTTCTTTCTTCATCATCATGTCAAAATCAAAATTTCATCATATCATCTTACGATTCTTTTCCATGTCCAAATGAAGGGAAAAGAGAGTGTTTATATAGAGATTTCAATATAGATCTCCTAGGGTAATGCAAGGGACCCAAATTCAAATTTCACCTTAAATTATGGTCCAATTACAATCACCAACCAAGGATGGAATGTATTAATCCAAATATTGGGGAAAACACTTCCGCATCCAGACCTGGGGACCTATTTTAAGTTTTAGAACCCCAATAGGCTCCAAATTTGAAAGTGGGGACCATCACCTGACATGGGTCAAGGTTGACCTTGACCTTGACCTAGGTCAAGGTTGAACTCAACCCTAACCTAGGTCACTGTTGACCTCAACCATGACCTGAGGTTGCAGACTGGTCACCTTGGGAAATCTGTAGGATTCCTAGGTCAACTGGGGACCCAGGGAGGTGAGAAAACATACCAGGGTGTCAGATAGAGACACAGAGGCTAAAGAGTAAGTGTGATGAAGATTTAGGATAACCAATACATAGGTTCTACCCAAGAAGATGGAATCATAGAAAGGGAGATTAAGGAGGTCCTGAAGGACCCTAACCCTAATTTCACCTAGAAATGCAGAATCAAGTGCATGTGCATCCTAAATGCAAATCTAATATGAAAATGTACTAAACGAGGGTGCTAAACCTACCAAAATGGAAGTGCTTCCATTTTAAGATAATACAGAGGTACAAACCCTTCCATGATGGACATGTTGAGATAAATTTTGGCTCAATTAGATGATTGTGAAACACCCCATAGAAGAGGAAAAAATATTGATCATGTAAGTGATGAGGAAGGGCAAGCGTAGAATGTAAACGAAATGAAGGTCAACCATAATTAGATGAGGGGTATGAGATACCCCTAAAAGACTTAACTAGTGTGAATGGTAGACCACATTTTAATCCATCAAACTACAATGGTAAGTTTTTTTCAGATGAATTGATTGATAGGATCACGAAAATGGAAAATAAAAAATCATTTTGAAGGCACTAAGGAAGAAAACAAGGTGAAATATGCTTGTACAAAATTTAAAGGATATGTATCGCTATGATGGGAAAACTTGCAGATAGATAGAAAAATAAGAGGCAAAGAAAAGATCAAATATTGGGATCAGATGGTGAATAAGTTGAAGAAAAAATTCTTAACTAATGATTATCGGGTGAATATGTTTCATAAATTACAAAAGCTAAGACAGAAGGAATCTAGTGTGAGATAATATACTAAATAACTCTACAAGTTGAACATCAGTAGACATAATGATGATAAAATTGAATATCTTTCTAGGTACCTGAATGGTTGGAGGATATCTATACAGGATGGGATCAATTCAATCAAGTTAGAGAGTGTGGAGGAAGCATACCAATGTGCCCTTAAGGCTAAATAAAAGTTCAACAAAATGTATGAGAAAAGACAAAGAGAAAGAGGAGGATATTTTAGAGAGGAAAAACCTTCACTAGAGGTGGAAGATCTCCTGTAGAAAAAAACAAAGGCAAATCATTTGGTAGAGATGAAAATTCACACTGAAGGGATGATAGGAACTTTTACCAAAATAATGATAAAACAGTTATACAAGAGATGATAATAAGGCATTTGGAGGAACTTGCTTCAAATGTGGAGGAGGAGGACACCAGGCTTTTAAATATAAACAATAAAATTTAGGAAGGAGAATAGCTTTCTTTGTGGAAAAACCTACTAAATTCCCTAACAAACCTGAGGATAGAGAAGCTATGATGATAAGGAGAGCTCTAAACCACAATGAATTGGATCAGTAACCATTGTAGAGGAAGAATTTATTTCAGACCAGATGTAAAGTTGAAGGTAAATATTGTAAAGTTATAATTGATAGTGATTGTTCAGATAACCTAGTCTTGGAGGAAATGGTGAACAAGATAAAGTTAATAAGATTGAAGCACCCTAAGCCCTATCAGATAGCATGGATTCAGCATGATCATAAGGTCTTGGTAAGTGAACAATATTTGGTGAAATTTAAGATCAGATCTTATCATGATGAAGTTTTGTGTGATATTAGGCCTATGGATGTATGTCATATCTTGTTGGGTAGACCTTGGCAGTATGATAGAAAAAAAATGATGGGAGAAGGAATATATATACTATTGTAGGAAATTGGATGAGACAAATCTTGTTACCTTTGCAAGAACCCCTTAGGAGTAAACTTTTTACAAGTTCTAGAATATTCTTAGATGATGGAACAAAATTCTTGGGTGGGATGAGACATGAGAATGCATATTTTTCCCTAGTTCCTAAATGGACTAAAGATTTGAAACTTGAAGAAGAACTGACGGAGGAGGTAAAGAAGTTTCTAACATAATAAGAGGACATAATTTTTTATAATGTACCAGATCAATTACCACCTATGAGAAGTATCATTCATTGCATAGATCTAATTCCTGGAGCTAGTTTTCCTAATAAAGTTACACAATGGATGAAACCAATAGAGAATGAGGAGCTAAACAGACAAGTGCAAGAATTGTTGAGGAGAGGTTTCATCAAAGAAAGTTTATGCCCTTGTGTAGTGTATGTAGTATTAGCACCTAAGAAGGATGGAAAGTGGAAAATGTCTATTGATTCTAGAGCTATAAACAAGATCACAATAAAGTACCAATTTCCCTTGCCTAAAATGGATGACATAATGGGTTGTTTGAGTGGAGCCAAATATTTCGCAAAGATAGACTTGAAGAGTGGATATCATCATATTAGGGTAAGAGAAGGAGATGAGTGGAAGACTGAATTCAAAACAAATGAAGGATTGTATAAGTGGTTGGTAATGTCTTTTGAACTGACTAATGCACTGAGTACTGTCATGAGATTGATGAATGAGGTATTGAAGAAATTCTTGGGTAATTTTGTTATTTTGTATTTTTATGACATTCTGATTTTCAGTAGAACAAAAGAGGAACATTTTTGCATTTGAGACAAGTCTTGTAGAGGTTGAGAGAGGAGAATTTGTTGATCAATATTAAGAAGTGTAGTTTCATGAAGGAAGTGTTGTTATTCTTAGGATTTATGATATATATGGATAGATTGAAGATGGACCCTAAGAAATTTAGAGAAATTGTTGAATGACCTACAGAAAAAAAACTATTTGTGAGGTTAGATCATTTCATGGATTGTCTAGTTTCTACCAAAATTTCATTAGAAATTTTAGTTTAGTTTGCAGTCCTGTGACTAAGACAATGAGAGGAGATTGTAAGGATTTCAAATCGACATCTGGAGAAAATATAAGTTTTGAGTTGTTAAAAGAAAAGGTGATTGAACAACCTGTGTTAGCCCTACTTGATTTCAATAAATTATTTAAAGTAGACTTTGATGAAAGTATGATGCAAGAACATCTTGGGTTGTTGGAAATCCTATATCACCAAAAATATGTTTTGGTTTGGTTTTGTATTTGGGTAGCAAGCTCAGTTGGAGACCTGATTTTCTCGGTCACTTTGGTGATAGTTCTCGGTTGGAAGATGTGTTTCTTCACCAAAAGAATCAGTGACTGGAATCAGTGGTGTTCTTTTCTTGGTGGTGTTCTTCTCGATGGTGTTCCACTTGGTAACACACTTCTCAGTGGTATCTATTTGGTAGATTTTGGCTCAGTTGTGCCTCTTACTGAGTGGTTTGGAATTCAATTTTCTTGATCATCGATGGGGTTAATTTGATTGTTTAGGTTAGAAGACTGATGCATTTAATTTGGGTTTGTGTTCCTCAAGTTTTGGATCGACCGTTGGAGGTGTGAGGACCTAAATCCGATTTGGTTCACTCTCCTATGCAAATTTAATGGTTGTTGGATGTTGACTGATGGATAACACATTGGGTGTTGTGTTCTTTAAGTTGACATTTATTTAATTGATTTGTTTCATTGTAAATCTAACTTATGGTTGTGTTTTATTAATAGTGATAGAGGGGGAGAGCTTGAGCTAAGCTTGGGAGTAGCTTGTAGAGCTCATAGTAGCAAGAAGTTGGTAGCTAGTGTTGGATTAGGAAATAGGAAGATAGCTTGGTGGCATGCGAGCTCAAGTTTAGATCTGTCTTGGTGTTTCTACTAGATTTCTTTGTGTCACAGATTTGGGCTAGTGTGGGAAGCATCAATCCTGTGAGATGTATTTTATTTGGTGATGCAATTGGTTGTCACTGAAAAGGCCTTACAGCTTGACATGTTGCATGTAATTTCATGTTATTGAATATGTGTTTGGTGATATGTTGATATATCTTGTGTTGTTATAGTTTCCACTATGTTGTTTGTTGAATGTTGCAAGGTTTGGACTGACCATTGTTGGATCCTCTGTCCTTGACAACATTAGGTGGTATTAAAGAGAATTTGATCTAGGTGGTCTAAGTGAAGGGTACATTTCTTGGAAGATGCATCAAAGGAGATTGGGCCCTAGGGAAGATGAAGATCTTGCTGATGTGATGGAGGCGAGGATAATAGAAAAGGTATAATCAGAGATTAGATATGAGATGGCCACAATGAAGAATGAAATGGTCACTAAAATTTGAGAGATTTTATCAGATTATAGAGAGGTCATAGAATAGATGATGGTTATGAGGAAGCTACTGAAGAATTTGAAGCTACTAGATCTAGTGGAGATGACAAAGGCGATTAGATGGATGGATCTGGTATAGAAATTGTAGAGCGTCTTTTTTTTTTTTTGATGAGATTATCGATGAGGTGGAAGAGGTACCTTTTCCTAAGGTTTTTTTTGAGGATGTTGATGTTGATAACCTTGTTGATGAGGTTTTCATTATTGGTGTTGACCTTGTTGTTTTTCATGAGGATTTGCAGAGGGATATAGAGATGGCTAATAGTGAGATTACACATCTTGATTTCCTTGTTTCTGATGAAGATAAGTTATGTGATGAGTTACATAATTTATTTGTGAAGAATAGTGTAGATCTTATGATTATGCTGAGGATTTTGATCAATGTGATCCTGTTGGAAGGTATGTTGACTAGTTGGTTGCAGTGAAAAAGATTCAGAGGTTTGTGTGGAAGAAGGATGACTGGTTGAAGGATAGAGGAGGTGGAATGAATGAAGTTCATGGAATATTTGTTGCTAATGATAAGGTCTATGGTTTGAGTGGGGATGAGTGGTATAAGATAATGGAAGGTTTTATAGATATTATGCTTGGGTCTGTTGGTGGATTTGTTAGCTAGTTTATTTCTGAGAAGATTTTTTGGAGATCATATCAGAGAAGGTAGGATGTTCTTATGTGAAGGTTATTGTTCTTAACCTTGAGGATGTGGAGACCTATGGTTAAGATGAAATAGTTGATTTATGATTTGATTATGGATTCTAAGTGTAAGGCACACTTCTTTTGTTATCTTGACTATCTAATGCAGGAGCATCTTGGGTTGTTAACAATCTAGTATCACTAAAAATATGTTTTGGTTTGGTTTTGGTTTTGGGTAGAAAGCTCAGCTAGAGACATGATTTTCTTGGTCACTTTGGTGTTAGTTCTCATTTGGAAGATTTTTTTCTTCACCGACGGACTCGGTGGTGCTCAGTGGTATTTTTCTTGTTGGTGTTCCACTTGGTACCACGCTACATGGTGGTATCTTTTCAGTGGAGTTTGGCTCGGTTATTCCTCTCACAAAGTGGTTTTGTTGGATGATATCAATTTTGGTTACTGATCATGATGTTGATATTCATGTTTTGTCACTGATGTCAACATATATTTCTATGAAGAAGACAGACTGGCTACTTAACTGGAACGAGTTTGCGGACACTGTATAGATGATTTAGAATGATCAAAGTTGGATTTATGCAGAAGGATGTGTGCTGACCTTATTCCTAAGGTCACTTGAATTTATGTTACATTATGTGGATTTTACAATTCATTTGGTGAAGACTGGTTTTCTGGACTGTAACTATGATTCTTGACAGAGAAGGTCTATGTGTTTCGGGTATATCTTTCTGGCAGAGATAATTTAGAACTTGCAAGCTTATAGATGGATAGCCGACATATGTTAGAGTAATGGGTCGAGTTTTATTTTTTATTGAAGACTGATGACATCAGCTCTATTGTGTATTCTGGAGAAGACCTATTTCCTGGCTGACTTCGGACATGTAGCGTGTGAAATTAATTGTGAGCATGAATTGCGGATCTGGAAGTATATGTAATGAATTATAAATGTTATATACTTGTCTTAGATACTGTGTGTATCTTAGAAAGGGGCTATGTAATTATTTTTATGATGGAAAGCCTTAATTGGCCGACCTAATTAATTATGTATTAGGAAAGCTTAACTGGCCAACCTAATAAGTTATTATGTAAGGTTATATATGAAAGATAAATTCTTGTGGAGAAGTGTGATAGAGAACATAGGAGAGGGCATGTGTGGAAGCTGTGAAGCTTGTTAACTGTTGGATGTAAGCAGAGTTGATACTTCATTGGAACTAATCAAGCAAAGACAGTTGCTGACAGATAGTTCCCTGATTGTGTATTTTCTTTATACACTTGTGCGGATTGTAAATCCTTGAGGGTGGCTTTAACCTTCTTTGGGCAGTGTGGCTTGGTAGTGAGCCTACTATTTCCTTTGACTCCTAATAGGGTCTATCTCCTAACAGGGATTGTGTAATGTAATGTTGTAACAAGCTCCTAACAGGGCTAATATCTTTTAACAGGGATACTATACTCTCAGTACATTAGTTGTGGGTGTTAATTCCCACTGGGGTTTTGCCTTTAACAAGGTTTCCTCGACAAAAAATACTATGTTATGGTGTTGTCCATTACTGTGTTATCATTTACATTTGTAGATTTGTTTTATAAAGTATAAAGTTTAATAATCTATATGACAACTGATTCACCCCCCCTCTCAGTTGTCTTGTGTATTTTATTCCTAACAGGTTTGGCATTTGGTGTTCTTGATCACCGATGAGATTATTTTGATTGTTTGGGCTGGCTAAATGCTACATTTAATTTGGGGTTGCGTTCCTCAATTTTTTGATCGACCATTGGAGGTGTGAGGACCTAAATCTGATTTGGTTCACTCTCCTATACAAATTTAATGATTATTAGTTTCTGACTAATGGATAACACATTGGGTGTTGTGTTCTTGAATTTTATTATTGCTTAATGGATTTATTTCATTGGAATTCTGACTTGTGGCTATGTTGTATAAAAGTATGGTATGGGTAGAGTGGTAGAGGGGGATACCTGTAACTAATCTTGGGAGTAGCTTGTAGAGCTCATAGAAGCAATAATTTGGTAGCCAGTGTTGGCTTAGGAAACATTAAGATTACTTGGTGGCTTACAAACTCAAGTTTAGATCTATCTTGGTGTTCCTATTAGATTATTGTGTGTCATAGATCTAGGCTAGTGTAGAAATAATTGATCCTGTGAAATGTATTGTGATTGCTGATGTAATTGGTCTAATTAATGAAATTAAAGAACACAAGAATATAACACATAAATCATAACACCGTATTTTTTTGGTGAGGAAACCCTGGACAAGGGAAAATCTCAGTGGGGATGGTACCCCTAAATATGTACTAAAAGTATTGTGTCCCTGTTAGGAGACCTAGCCCTATTAGGAGCTGAATATTACATTAGCACATTTCCTTGTTAGAGGAATACAAAACCCTGTTAAAGGTATACTGAGCACACTGCTCATACAATCAAAAAGAGTTTTGTTATAATTAATTCTCAGTAGTGAACAATACAAGCATCATCTTATGCTTAGATAGTTCCAGTTGTATCTCACATAAACATCTGCCTGACATCATAATTCATCCATTCCATTTATCTGTCATATCATCTCACATCTCACATACCATACCATACCGTACTACGCTTTACAAAAATCTCTTCATAAATATATGTTATTACATTATCTAGTTGGCTCTCAAATACATTAAAAAATAGAATTAATAATTATGCAAAGAGTAAATAAAAATTTGGCAACCTTATACAACAAAAGAGTAGATTATCCACACTCCCAATCAAACTTAGCAAATTTGGATTCCATGTCATTCTCCCTTAAACATCGTGACAATTCATCTGCCCTGTATCACTGTTACTTTGTCTTTGCATGTCTTCAACTATTTGTATCTCACTGTGATCAACACCAAAACTCAGGAGATCTTAACTGAAGGTCATTGTAACACCCCAAAATTGGCATCTTGCAACTCTAACCAATTTTGTTGCATTTGTCATTCTTCTAAATCATCAAAGTCCTATTGTACTAGGCAATTCTAAGTTTTCACTGACTCTACTCAGCCTGAGTGTCAAATGCAGAGAATCCTAAATCTGTATTAATCATACATCATATTTAATTCCTAAATATCTATTTGGCTAAACAAACCTTATGATCGAATTAATTTAATTAATAAAGTCCTAGCACTTTAATTAAATTAAATTCACCCTCTTTAGCTGAGACACATGAAAAGGAATTAAATAATATTTAATTATTAAATAAATATCATCATTTTCAATAATTGAATTTAATTATTCAGATAATTGAGAAAAAGAAATTATGAGGTCATATTTATTTAATTAATTGAATATTCTATCAAAAATCTTATCTTTATTCAGAAATGGAAACTTTGAATTTATTGTGCTTTAAAGAGAAATAAAACAATTAAATTCAAATAAAACAATATTAAATCAAAGAGATAAAACAGTTAAAACAGGAAGAAAACAATTTATTGAATTCTTTTCAATAAAGCTTTCTGTTTTTAATTGGCTTTTCTAGTTGTTTTATTTCAAAACAGGAAAGTTTCGATTCTGATCCTCTCAGAGTTTATAAAAGAACTCTCAGTCTTCATTCAAACCCCTGGAATTTCTGAAGAAAATATGCATTGTTAGAATACTAAATTATTGTCATGCTTCATATAGAATAACTTCATTTTTGCAATAGTATAGCTTCAATTTCTAGAATAATGGCATTTAGCACTCATGTTTAGATTATCTCACATCTTTCATTTCTTAGCATAATCTTGCATTGCATTGCACTTATCATGATAAGTCCTTCATTCTTAGATTGGTCCATGGTTGTGAGACTCTCGTCCTGAGAGCAATTTCAAAAACCCCATCTAGATAGAAGGCAATAGGTCGAATCACACAGGCAGGCAGGATGAATAACTCATATTCAGTCTTGTTTGTACCTGGTGAAGAAGGACTATGTTGAAGTGTGTGGTTGATTAACAAGGCCAAAATTAACACATACATTTCTGGCGCCCACCGTGGGGTAGGTATATTTCTATCTGGCCTCATTTCATTTCATATTTTCACTTTTCTGCATTCTGTCTGTACTTTCGTACAGTCTCTGTTTTAACTTCGCGCAAAATTTCTTTTTGGTTCGCGCGAACTTTCTAGTTCTTCGCGTGGTTTAGAAAAGTTCTTCGCGCGATCTAGTATTGTTTATCGTGCAAAGTCACAGTCTAGAGTTTCAATTTAATATTTCATTGCCTTGGTTTTCTAACCACCTGCTATTTTCTGACATCTGTGATTTTCTGATTCTATCTTTTGAAATAGCATAACAGTGGTTTGCAGGACGCTGAGACAAAGAAAGCCATTATAAACTTCTGACATGTTTATTGCAGGACACTAATATGAAGAAAGGCATTACAAACTACTAATGGGTTTCATTGCAGGACGTTTTTCGAAGACCTTGCTTTTTTTCACAATTTCCTTTATTTGTTTTCAATACTTAAAACACACTTCGGTTGGTGCTTAAAATAAATCATTGTCTTGCGTGATTGAAGTGTTTTTTAGATTGTAATCCTAAGAACTACATTAACATATCCTCTCCCCTCGCCTTTATGGATCTTGGGTGTAAGAGAAATTCATGTGATTCTTCTAGAGTGGCTACCTCCCAAGAGCTTTAGCAGAGTCAGTGAGAGTGGATGCCCAACCGGTAACAGGCTAAAGCCAAGCCCTTCCAAACCGGTATACAAAAAATGCTATTGTGATTAATGTCACAATAGACAGGTGTGAATTCATTGTGGCAACCAAAATCTCCTCTAGTACCCTAGTGGTGCGTTAAAGTCCCGACATCGTTAAGGTGAAAGCCTTGCTTTGAAAGGATTAGGAGAGCCCCCTTTATTGGGAAAATTACTTGATCACAACCACCTGAATGGATGTCCTTACTACAAACTGTTGTTCTAGTTTCCAAAAACCCTCTATCTGTTGGCACGAAAGGTTAGAGACCGACTAAGATGCCCCACATTTTTACGGCTTTTAGTAGAGATAAAAACCCTTTGGGAAGCAATTCCTTTGGGGTTCGAAGCTTGGTATGCCTGAGTTGTGAGTGTATATGTAAGGAGGAGCCCGTGCTTCCAAGCTTCTAAGTTATCCGCTGAGAGTAAGCGTAGCTGAACTTCGGTTCAAGTGGGGATTCAATAGATATTGTCCTGGCTATCCTAGGATTGTAATGTGCTTGTTCTGGCACTACAAACGTTCTGTTTAAGGTGTTTTGCATGAGTGTATCACTTGAACAATCAAAACTATCATCAAAACACTCAAACTGTCAATCTTGAACATGTTCAAAACAATCTATAAACTAAACTATCTGATGGAAAATAGCGTAATTTCATCTTGGAAAATGCAAACTGGTCTTAATAGTCTGATTCTGTAAACACACTTTTGTCAACATTTGCATAGTTTCGTGCAAAATTTCTGAAACTTCGCATGACTCGGTGAAAATCTTTGTGCGATACAGAACTCTTTGTCGCGTGACATTCGGCAACAGTGCCAATTTCTGTCAGTCATTTTTATTGTCCTCTGGTACCTTTCTTCATGCGAAGCAAGCATTTCTTCGCGTGACACGATGAGAATCTTTGCGCGACATAGCATATCATCGCGCGAAACTGTAGCCTTTTGTCAAAATAGCGAGCTCAAATCTACCAATCAGTTATTCTTCTGTCAAATCTGGTCTCTGATATGGGTCTGTCTTTCTGCCATCTATCTTCACACAGTCAGAAACTTAGTTTCTTGGGTTGAGAACTATGTGATTCTTGCTTAAACTGGTCTTGTCTCATGTCCTATTGATGTCTTTCATTTGTGTCATCATGCCTTGTGTCGCAATAGTCATCTCTTGGCTTGTTTTAGCCTCATCTTAGACAATTTGCACCAAGGATACTTCACCTTTTGGCATGTTTGTGCAATCTTTGAGACAGTTTCAAGTTTGATCCTAGTTCACTTTCCTTTTTTAAAACTTTGTCTATGAGTGTCACAACTCGAAGTGGCAAAACATTTCCTTCAATCAATCAATATGAATCTGTACTTTCCACACCATTACCGGCTACATCTAGCGAGGAATCATCTCGATCTCCTTCCCTGGTATGATGACCTTCTAGTAAACAGTCATTTCCTATGGATCTTAGTAAGGTTCGAAATCCTTTATTCCAAGAAGACTCAAATTCAGAGAACACTCAATCTTTTCATAACAAATCTTTACATCTTGAATCCTTGCATTCTATCAAGACGACAGATCATAACCAATCAGGTGGTGAAGTTAGTGGAACTGACCCCTTTAAAACTTGGGGTAAGTCCCATTCTGAAGACCCCCCTAATGATGTAGAAGTTGAAATCACTCAAGAAGATATTGCAAGAGC
>MU226025.1:2024543-2047443 GCA_018584345.1 Thuja plicata
CTTGCTCAAAGGAGGTTACCCCCTCGAAGTGGCCCGCGATCAATAGATTCATTTTGCATTCTGCTATTGCTCTATATTCTGTGATTTTGTGCATTCTCACCATATTGCTGTAAGGAGGTTCCTCTCAACTTGGTCCACATGACCTTATATAATTACAGTACCCTTCAAGAGGGTATTTAACACTTTCACACACCAAAAAAACATGAGATCACCTACTGACTAGCTTCTCAAAGGTCTCTTGCACCAGTAAACTTCTTCCTTCAAGTCACCATTCAGAAATGTGACTTGACATCCATCTGATAACTTTGAAGTTATTGAATGTTGCATAAGCCAAAAACAACTTTATAGCTTCCAGTCTGCTCACAGGGGAAAATGTATCAGAATAGTCAATTCCTTCTCTTTGTGCATATCCTTTACATACCAATCTTGCTTTGTTTCTTATCACTATCCCATCTTCATTCATTTTGTTTCTGAATATCCACTTAGTTCCAATGACGTTCTTGTCACAAGGTTTAGGGACCAATTCCCATGTGTCATTCTTAGTTATTTGATCTAACTCTTCTTGCATTGCATTTTTCCAATCGGAATCATTACACACATCTTCAACACTTAAGGGTTCAATTTGTGAGAGTAAACATACCTCTTCATCAACGGTTGAAGCTTTTGCTTTGGATCTTGTCAAAAATTTACTACTCTGATCTCCAATGATATCTTCTTTTGAATGGTATCTAGATGTGTATTTTGAGATTTTAGGTGTGACACTCTCATCTATAATATGTGATTCTTCTTGACTTGGTTCAGGGTTATTGCATGATACATCAATACAGTCAAACATTTCTTCAATAATTGTTTCTTTATTGATAGGTAGGTTCATCTTCAATCATAGGTGCATATTCATAATATCTCTCTTGAATCATGAACTTCTCATCAATCTTCACATGTGCACTTTCAATGATTTTCTTCAACCTTAAATTAAAACATTTGTAAGCTTTGCTCTTAGTAGAGTAACCAAGAAAAATACCTTCATCGCTTCTAGCATAAAATTTACCAACACCATCATCTCCCTTGATGTAACACTTGCTTCCAAAGATTCTGAAGTGTTTTACTGTAGGTACATTACCAAACCAAAGTTCATAAGGTGTTTTGTTTGTGCCTGCTCTTAGTTAAATTTTGTTGATAGTATAGACTGTTGTATTGACTGCATCTCTCCAATAGGTGTGCGCAACTTTTCCTTCAATCATGATAGTGCGCATTGTGTCAAGTATTATCATGTTTCTTCTTTCTGTAATTTCATTTTGTTGAGGGGTTCTGGGTGCACTTAGTTGTCTTTTGATCCCATGTTCTTCACAGTACTCAAGAAACTTGTCAGAGGTGAATTCTCCTCCTCTATCAGATCTCAGACATTTTATCTTTAGTCTAGACTCATTTTCAACTTTAGCTTTGAATATTTTGAACTTCTCAAAAGATTCAGATTTATCTTTCAAAAACGCAACCCACATCATTCTGGAGAAATCATCAACAAACAAAATGAAATACCTTTCACCATAGTATGATCTAGTTTGAGTAGATCCACATAAATCTATATGCACTAGATCTAATTTGTTCTCTGCAGAGTTCTATTTTCTTCTGAATGAGGTCCTCACATTCTTTCCCATCACACATTCCCTGCACATAGTATCAAACAATCTTGCAATACTAGGAAGGTCTATTACTTCCTTTACATTGCTTATCTTTACTATGTTATCAAAATTGATATGACAAAGTCCTTTGTGCCATAACCAACTGCCATCCACTTTTGCAACAAAACAACTTACTTCGGAGTTAAGCTGAAAAACATTACCCTTGGTCTTTGAACCTGATGCAATCATGTCACCTTCTTTGTTATTAATGATGCACCTGTTGTTTTTGAATTCCAACTGATATCCTTTATCAAGCAACTATCCAACACTTAGTAAGTTATGATGTAAACCATCAACATACAGAACATCATCTGTCTTGTTCTTTCCATCTAAGGTGGTGGATCCTCTGCCTATGATAGGTATGGGAGTGTTATCTCCAAATCTAACCATGCCACCTTTGTACTTATCTAGATGTAAAAATATATCTTTGTCTCCTATCAGGTGATGTAAGCACCCGCTGTCTATGATCCGGTCTATTCTAATGTCTGCTTGTGAAACTAAAGCCAATTCTTGTGCTTTCTTTTCATCTTCAATTTCTATTTCATCAATCATTTTTTCATTATCTTTAATTGCAAAGAATCCAATTTCATCCTCTCCTGAATCATCATCAGTCACACCCTCTTTAGCATGATAGCATTCCTTGGTATATTTGGGCTTGTAATCTGATCTGAACTTCTTAAATCTTGTAGGACACTTAGATGCAAAATGACCAACTTTGTTGCATGAAAAACATGTGAATGGTAGTTGTCCTTCATATTTTCCTTTACCTTTCCTTTCTTTCTTAGCAATCATAGTAATGATTTCTTCTATTTCTATATCAACTTCTTCTTTCTCAATATTACTAGAGATGCTCAAGGATTTCCTACCATGGACTGAGGCTTTGAAAGTTGTTTCAATTTTAGGTTTTGTCTTCAATCTTGATATCTCAAATGCATATATTTTGCTGATCAAGGTTTCTCTTTTGAAGTCCTTTGAGAATTGCATGGTTTCATCCAAGATGTTTATCTTGCTTTCATAATCTGTTGTCAATGTAGTCATCAGTTTGTCCATTATATCTTCCTCTGAAATTTCTCCACCATTGTTCCTAATTCCTGAGACTACTTCATTAATCCTCTGATTGTAGGCTCTGATGTTTTCTTCAGGTAGCATCTCTAAATTGTTGTATCTTTTCTTCCATATCTTTCTACGCACATTCTTGGCTTGGATGTCTCATTCAAACATGTCTTCTAGGTATTTCCAAATTGAATATGCTTTTTCTGCCTTCTTGATCTCAGAAAATTCACTGTCAGATAAGGCACTGATTAGGGCTTCTTTGGCAATTGCATTTTGGGTGAATACTTCCTTTTGTTTGTTAGTAGAGTCTTCTTCTGCAAGGTCTTTCAAGGTAGGAACATCAATTGCGTGAGTAGCAACCTCATAGATTTCAAAACCAACACACTGAAGATGTGTTATCATTTTGTTCTTCTAGTCAAGATAATTCTCTCCATAAAACCTAGGACTCTCTTTCCTGTAGTACGCCATTTGATCTACCTTAAGTTGTTAGGATTTCTCTCCAAGGCTCTTGGCTCTGATACCAATTATTGGAATAGTCCCAAGGCATAACTAAGAGGGGGGGTGAATCAACTATCAGCTAGTTTTAATTCTTTTCTCCAATTAAGTACAGAATATCATTAAGCATATACACACTAAGATAACACAAAATAGAACACCACAATTTTGGTTACGGGGAAACCAAAATAGGTAAAACCCCCGGTGAGAATTAGCACCCACAAAGAACTGTACTTGAGTATAATAATCTCTGTTAGAAGATCTTACAACCCTATTAGGATTTGATCTTTACAATGCAATAAGTACAGTGACCTGGTTAAGGGTCGGACCCTGTTAGGAGTCTTTTACAAATAACCCTGTTAGGGGTGTGGACACACTGCTAAAATGATGAAGGATGCAACCTTCAGTAAAATAGATATACACTATATCTGATAATGAATTGTTTGAGTAGACTTGTTGTCTTGATCAGTTCCAGTGAATTATATGCACTCTCTGATTCTTCACATAGATCTTTAACTGATGAATGAAATATCTTTACTGTCCCAAAACAATCAGCATTCTTCTCTGTTCGTTTTTCTGTCTCTTTTCTTATCATTCACACTTAGTGATAACAAATGAACTACTACATGTATCTTCTCCAAAAGATATGATCAAGTCGGTTGTAGGAATCCCTTCAATGCTTCTCTTGTCGGCTAAACTAACCACGCAACCTAATTAGAACCGTGCAACTCAAAATGAATAGACGCATCACTTCACATAGTCGGCTCCACCAAAATTACCCAAACGTCATGCTTCAGATGAAACACGAGTAGCGCCTTTGGTTAATTATCTTTGACTCATAAATAAACATTAATCTGAGCACGCATATCCCATAGATAGGCGCAACTGAAGAATCGATAAGATTACTGTCGGCTTTCTGAAAACAATCCTCTAAAATTGTGACTGGTAAACAAAGTGACATAACTCAACTATTACTGAACTTTTGAATCTGTGTGTATGAACATGGTATAATAACTATGTGGTGCAGGAGCACCCTTGAGAATCTATTCAATTGGTGTTCTCATGTTGTTTTGGGTGTGAGAAAGTGTTAAAGACCCTCTTAAAGGGCACTGTAATTATATAAGGTCATGTGGACCAAGTGTGGTGTGAAGTAGTGTTTAATTTGTGCTTTCTATTAGGTCAAAGTACTTCATTTTGGCTCATTAATGACATTGTACTTGATAATGTGGTCAAGTGGCAAGTTGGTGTTTTTCATGTCTTTAGGGTCCTATGATACTCTAAGAGGTCTAATTAGGTCAGATTAGTGTTAAAACACTTGAAAATTGAAAATATGTAAAAGATGTCAAAATGTTGCTATGCAACATTAGCAACTTTTAAAAAGTTGCTGACAATATTTTTTGTTGTCTTAAGGGTTTTGATGTTTAAGTTGGTTTGAGTCCATCCAAGGAGTCAGGCACGTGTGTTGAGGGGATATAAGGAAGGAAAACCCTAATTTGAAGGGTTGGAAGTCATTGTACGGATTTTGAGTTTTGGAGCCATGGAGTTTTTTGAATGACAGAGTAGTAGATTTGGAGAAATTTTTCATTTTCTTGTTGTGCATGGATTAGATTTAGTACTGTGATCATTTGAGGTCATTGTTGGGCATGTTGTAAAGTGATTTCAATAGTTAGTTTTCTCTGTAATTACTTTTCTTTTGGTTTTTGTAATTTGTTTGTTTTAGACAGTCTGCTGTCAAGTTCTGACAGAGAGGCAAAGATGTGGACCCAACTCCATTTCCCACCATTGGTTTTGTACGGCCTCTTGGGAATGGAGACTAGGTCCATGGAGCTTCAAGAATCTGGAAGGTGGAGCTCTAGAAGTGTGTGCACCTATTTTTAAGGTCTTGCCCTAGGTGAGCTGTGGTTGTAGCTCGGCTAGGAAGACCAAGAAGAAGTGTTTGGTAAATGCAGGAGGGATGTTGTCATGAGCCAAGAAGGCCATGGATGCATTGATATATGTTGTGCAGGTACTCAAGAATGAGGAGGAGTGCCCAAGAAACCAAGTCACCAAGTTTTGAGACCAAAGACCAAGGATTGGTCTAAAAAGCTTGAAAAAGCCCTATTTTTGAAACAGGGTGTACAGACAGGGTTGAGACCTGAGACCACCAAAATCTTGAAGGTCTTGAGTGGTAGGTGTGAACTGCCAAAAGACATTTGGGGGTCCTTTGAGGATTTCTCACTGAAAATGTGCATTCCTAATTTTTAGGAGGCCTAATTGGGGAAAAAGGCTACAAGGCCTAAAAGATAGGAATTTGGCAAGTGATGGAGAAATGGTCTAACTTGGAAACATAAGACCCATGTTGGGATTCAAAATTGAAGTTGAATGAAGCCCTGGCCCTCCTACAATCCAAAACAATCATTAGGGCTTGGGAGGTATAGTTGAAAGGAGTTCTTGCAAAGAACAAAGGATGGGGAACCTAATAAGATAGGAAGATTCTTAGGAAAGGGAAAGAATTGAATCTTTCCAAGATTTGGAGGGTGGATTGAGGAAGCCCGAAGGGTCCTAGGAGTGACCTAAGAAGAGTTCAAGACAACTCATTGAGGTAACTAAGTTTCTCCCTATCACTATGTCTGAAACATAAAAACAACCGCTCAAGGCTTCAACATATCCATACTGAAAAGTGAATACAGTACACTTTTGTATACTATATGTTGTCATCAATGACAAACATACAGTCAACTATTTGTAGAAAGGCAAATCTCCAACAAGTAGTACCACTCCCAGGAGCAACGCTGGTAGTAGGTTCTACCATGTACATGAATGCTCCGCGCATGGTAAGATTTATTTGATCCCAGTTAGGCCTGATAGAGTCCCTTGTGGTCCTAGAGGAGGAAGAGGTATGTTTTCCACTACTATCTTCCCTATTTTCGGGAGTACTTAAAGACCTCCTTTATCTACAACCAATAATTCCTTTAAGTTATAGATGGTATCTCTAGCTTCAGTACGAGCACCTTTTAACTTAAGGAAGTTTTCAAAGTTTTTTAGACTTTCCTCCAGGGATTGGATCTTATCGAATTCAACTATGAGAGTTGAATCATGATCTATTGCAGGAGGGGATTCAGACGAAGAACTATTAAGTGTAGAATGATGGGATCCAAATTTTGGAGAAGTATTAACCCTCAAAAGTGGACCTTCAAAGAACTGCAATCCACTCAGATCATTTACATCCATATTCCCAGTGATCAACGATGTTGGTCTAGCAGGACTGTATCAATCAAGAGGAACACCACTCCTTGCAGACCTTCACACAACAATTCCCAACAAAGTCTGAGTTGTGAAGCTCGTAGAACTTCACCACATCTAGATTTATCAAAGGAGCAATTCACATCGAGTTCACCAAAATGTGGGGAAGAAACTAATGAACCTGCCAAGAGGCCAATTAAAACCTCAAGGGATGCACGACTTCCTTTCACCACCTCATGTTGCTAGCTAGGAGAGCTAGGGAGATTGGACATGAGATGAAGAAAGCTACTTGGTTGTCTTGATGATGTTAAATGTAATTGAGTTTGATTATCTAAATATCTGAGTGTAGATGTAATTAACTGAATGTGAATTAAACGTTTATTGTAGATGTCTAAATGCAAATAAATGACCTGGATGGAAATAACTAAGATAGATAGATAGGTTAAAATATTCTAACTACGGGAAATGAGAGAGCTAACTGTAACAATTAGATCCTGAGCTCTGCAAGCTCACTATCTAGGATCGAAGCGTGGTCCAAGGACTAAAGCGCAAATATTGGACACCAACGTGCCACACTCGCATCTTGTATGAACAGAGTACAGATGGGTTTGAATGAGACAAAAAGACAAATAACAGAATATAATACTATGGAAGTACGAAAAAGAAAAATAGCATAATATAGATTTTAACATAACAAAACTAGTCTAAATGCGTGAAATGAAGGAAAGAATAATGAAACGGTAGATTATAACTGCGAGAGATTACCTAGATTATGATTATTAATTGATAGAATGAAAGAGAGAATATATGAAATGGTAGAACCTGATCTGATGATCGATAATGTGATCCAAACCGAGGCTCTCGAACATACGATGTAAACTTGCACACAAACAAAGAGAAGAAATTATTGTGGCCGTAATGAGGTTTGCCTCAGTCAAACGCCCGCTTTGGTGTTCCCACCTCCACGGACAGTCATTAGACACGATGAAATCAATGATATATAACTGAATACAAAAGATGAACAATGATAATATAAATGGAGAAAAGATAAGGAATAATAATATGTTGATTAAGACACAAAAGGATATGAAATGGACTCCCTTATGAAGATAGAGAGCTCATATGCATGAGACAAGATCAATCATAAAAGCTTTAGCTATCCAACAATGGAGAAATCTGTAGAAAATGGTGTGTAGAGCCAAGAAAATATGGAGAAATGGATGTGAATGAGAGCCAAAAG
Source organism: Thuja plicata (assembly GCA_018584345.1). Taxonomy (NCBI): domain Eukaryota; kingdom Viridiplantae; phylum Streptophyta; class Pinopsida; order Cupressales; family Cupressaceae; genus Thuja; species Thuja plicata. The sequence continues at coordinate 2,032,233 of MU226025.1, forward strand.
AGTTGCAGATTGTCACCAAGCAAGTGTGTATGAATGACCAAGAAGTTCTTAGAAGACCAAATGAGAGTTGAAAAGGGGTTTATGATGGACTCGGATGGAATCCACACAAACAAGCCATCATTTTTGGGGCGTTACGAATGTAGGTTGGCAATTTGTAACGCTCCAACGACAATCTGCATGTATGTAGATTCGCGGATGTGAGCGCACCGCGCGAACGTCTCCGCGGCGCGCACCTATCCAAAACCATTAGGATTGTGTAGCGAGACTCTGGAGTCAAGTGGTGAGTTGGTTGATGACAGGGATCACAAGGGTAACGAGATTTTTGTATCTTAAGCTAAAGTGGGCAAATGCGGAAATGATATTTTACACAGAGCTGTAAAATTTAAGCCATTACAATAATAATAATACAAAATGTTTATAATAAAAATTTGGATATTTAGGAAGATGAAGCACAATCAAGAAATGTTTTTAACTAATGGTATTAAATTGTACCATACATGTGCTATCGCACTAAGCCTGTAATTAGTAAACACCATTGATGGTATAAGGTTAGTAGATCTTCATTTTTTTTCTAACCATTTAAAGGAGTTTCCTGAAATGAACTGGATAGCCATCCAGTCTCTAGAATGCACCATAAATTATCCTCCTACACCATTCTAAAATCTAAATAACGAACTGTTTCACTGCTAATTTTTTCCTTAATCTATGTTGCTATACATTCCACATGTTAGTCAATGAGTTATTAACAGAACAAATGGGACCGAAGTCCCACAAATTCCCCATCATCTCCAAGCTATCTGCATCCTGTGCTGAATCATTGGCAGAAGAAGATAATGACGAAAATGATTGAATCTGCTGAAGATGCAATATTTCAGATAAAGTAGGATACATGTCATCGCCACTTACAAATTTGGAAGCATCTGACAAATTGATTGCAGACTCGGTGGTAAAACTTATATTTTCTTCTCCCAGGCTACCGTATGGATCCTTCACTTCCATGAAACTAATATCAGTCATGTTTTCTGCACGGGCTGCAAATTGAAAATAGCGGCTGACTAATTCATCTGAACCCATTAAATTTAGAGCACCATCAAACTCTGTGAGCTCTTTATTTACAGAATTAAGCCCATTTCTGCACTCAACAGATGTAAGGGATGGATCAAAGGGAGAACAGCTACCAATATGATCAGTACCATCCTCTGCTTCAACTAACATTCCTACAAAATTCTCTTTGCCCCCATTTGGGATTGGACAATGATTCGACCGGGCAAATCCAGGTTCTTGGTCATTGGAATTGCAATTGTTGCAGGTCCCATTTTTAGGATTTAGGGCTGAGTTGAAACCTATGAAATTACTTCCCCTTCTAGTAGCAGATTCCTCTTCAAGAACAGAGCTTGGTGGAGCAGGGGACTCAACAAGTTGAGATTTTACCATACCAAACTGATGATCAAGGCTGCTTACCCCTGAAAATTTTGTTTTTGAAGTCATACCATCAGCCCCATTTCTTGCATTTGCCTGGTTGAGCCGAAGCCTGAGTAAACGGGCAGTTCTGGAAGGCAGGGCAGAAGTTCCACGGGCTTCAGGGGAAGGAGAAGGCAGAAAATTAGTTCTTGTATTGTTGCCTCTTAGCAGGCGGGCAGCCTCATCATAAGCCCGGGCAGCATCTTCTGCTGTGTCAAAGGTGCCCAGCCAAAGCCTGATTTTTTGAATGGTGTCTTTTATTTCTGCAACCCATCTTCCTGATGGTCTCTGTCTAACGCCTACAAATCTTTTTCTGTTTCTTCCCATCCTTTTTCCCCAAAATCCAGGGTCTGCTTCATTTCTTTGATTCTGACTGCAATTCATATCATTCTCAATGGGATCATCACAATGTCTTATCAATCCCCTCTTCAATTTCCCACTGCATTCAGTAGCCATTGTTTACAGGGATACCAACCAAAATTGTTTTCTGATTCGCCCTGCTTTAAATGAGAACTGTTCAAAACATCCTTCGATTTTGCTTTTGCTAGAGCTTTCTATGCTGATTTCCCAAAGTGCATTCTCTATGGGCTATATGTAAACAGGAATTGGTTACTGGTTTCCTTTCAATTGCTTACTGGATTGTTGATTACTTGTTGATTTTGTTTAACTCATATAGTGACTGGCTGATCGCAGTAAAGACAGAGAAGAATCAGGCAGAGCGCTCCAAAAGATGGTATGGGTGAGAATCTTCCACAAAGCAGAATTTAAGAAATATGGGCTGCATAAATGCTTAATATATTTGTGAAAATGACGTTTTTCCTTCCCGCTAATTAGCCAACATGGTAACACCATCAATCTAGGAATTTACAGCTGGATTGGAAAGGCTTGACGGCATCCACTTTTCGCTCAATCCATCTTGCTCAGTCTCTCTTTCACGCAACACAGTGACTTCATGTTATCCCTATTGATTACTTTTGGTTATTGGAATATATATATATATATGTGTGTGTGTGTGTGAGAATCTGGAACGCAGTAAATTTTTAAGATTAAAAATAATCAAATAAAAGGAGTAAATCAACATAATACATTTAAGTAAAATTATACAGATGTAGATTGTGGATTATATCATTTTTCTTTAAGAATATATGTGTTGGGGTCTTTATATGATTTATAGTAATATGGTAGTACTTTCTAGTATGCCTTCTAGGAGGACCTAATTATGCTATAAACGAAGCATACATACCATATTTCTTAGGATTTGGTATTGTGACCTTGAGAAGAAATCTATTATGGTCTTTGCTAATAGCTATGAGCTAGGACTTAACTTCACATAATTGTCATTGTGAAATTAGCATATGTATCACAGCAAGAAGATTTCCACAATCCATAAAATGATGCCTTTGCTTATGGATGTGAGAGAGAGAGAGAGAGAGAGAGAGAGAGGCAAGAGGATGTGCCAATTGGCACAAAAAGGACAATTAATAAACAAAAAGAGCAATGAGAGAGTTAACATTTGCATATCTATCTCATTTCTCATTTAATTTTGAATTTGTTTTTGTAGAATCTTCTAAATTGATATATTTTTGGGTGGTATAATTTTGTGTTGGATTTATTTTTACAAATATCAATTTTGTATTAAGGATTGATTTAGTTCAATATCAAGATGTGTGGAAATTATTCTAAATTTCAAATTATTGAAATTCAAACTTCAAAATTCCCACCTCTTTTTACGAATTGTTGAGTGAATTTTATAAATCTTTGTTTAACATGTTCATATCTCTAACATTTGAAGAGATTCTATTAGGATTAAAGAGCCTTATTACAATGATCAAAATATAATAGGATAGAGGAATAATTTATAATAAAATTAATTATATAAAAAAGTATTTTCTAATTATTGATGTTAAATAAAAATTCTCTAAATGTGTGATGGTATTATCTAATTAGGTTAACATCTTTCTTCTAATTCAAATTCTATTTACTCTTTTTCTCTTATAATTAAAAAAATTTGATTATTTAATTATCCTAATCCTTTAATTAAATAATTTTATATTATTAAATTAAATTTATCTTTTCTTCTTTAATTAAATAATTTTAGTTGTCTAATCAATCCATCTAACCTTTCTTCCATGATTAAATAATTAGTTTAATTATTAAACCCTAATTCCTAATTTCATCATATTTAAATAAATTTATTATTATTATTTATGTAGAAAAAAAATTACTTATGTATTTTTCAAACTTCACTTATCCTCCTTCATAATTAAATTAATTCATTATTTATTTATTATTGTCTATGTTGAGAATTTTCAAATCTCACTTAACTCTTTAACTTACTAATTCCTCTTTCCACTCAACTCTTCTATTCATTCCCACTTAATGCCACTTGCACTTGCCATATTCACATTTTGTTGAAAATAAATACTTTCTTTTATTTATTTTCACTTAACACTTTTCTTGTTGATTATTCATTTTGTTGAAAATAAATAGTTTCTTTTATTTATTTTCACATAACACTTTTCTTGCTAATTATTCATTTTGTTGAAAATTAATAGTTTCTTTCTTTATTTTCACTCATCTCACCCCCTTTTCAATTCAAAATGATAACATTGAGTGTTGTTCAATCTCATCCACCAATCTCTTGAAAAGCCATTTGATCTTAGTCGTTGATCAATCTCAAATCCTCTATTTAAATCAATCAATTTTTTTCCATTTTTTACTAACGACATCTTTGATAGCATTTTTAAAATATTTCATTATTGCATCATTTTGAGCTTTCTAAATTGCTTTATGCACACAAAATTTCTTAGACACTTTCAATTTGCTAAAAAGGGATATGGAGGAATTGCAAAGGGATGCATTATGTTGTTGGTTTGATTTCATTTGTGTGCATCTCAAATTCACATCTGATCTATTGGTAGATTAGGATTTAGCTTTGAAATTTGAGTTTGTGGTTGCTCTAATGTTTCATTACTTCTTTTCTGATTTTCTGGGTGGGATTTTGGTGTATCTAACACAAAACATACTTTAATAATGATCAACTTTTTTTAGTTTTAATATGGTAGGTCTCTGGCAACACAATCATGGTTTTTGCACTGCAATTGCTTATTTTGTGATGTAATTGCAATTAACTCTAACACATTTGTCTTGTTAATGAATTTGGTAAATTTATAATTCATTTTATAGCACAATTACAATTATCTTTAACACGTGTGACCGATTCAACAATCTACAACTTAATTAGTTAATTGTTAATACAATTGATTATTAGATAACATAATTGACTAGTTAGAAATGAATCTAGAAATAACCTATAATATAATTAGTCAATTAACTAGTTAGTCAATCAATTGATTATTAGATAACATAATTGACTAGTTAGAAATGAATCTAGAAACAACCTATAATATAATTAGTCAATTAACTAGTTAGTCAATCAATTGATTATTATATAACATAATTGACTAGTTAGAAATGAATTTAGAAACAATGTATAATATAATTAGTCAATTAACTAGTTAGTCAATTTACAATATGGTTATCTATCTGATTTTCACAATCTTAGGTTGTATTCACAACAAGTTAAACATTGGTAATCCAATTTTTTTGTTAGGATGCATTCTGATTTTGTTTCTCAGTAGCAAAATTTCTCTATTCTTTACTGCAATTGATTTATTCTCTAAAACAACCATTATGTTCTCTTGCACAATTGACAAATGTTTTGACACATTTCTTTCTGGAGCACCGCATTTGACTGCTAAGCAAGAAATGGTAAATTTTCAAGGTTTTTTATCATTTCAAATTTCATCTTTCTATTTTATGACTTTTTAGATCAAAGGATTTTCATGTTATTAATAATTAGTGCAACACTTTGGGAAAAGAGGGATAGAGGCAACTGTATAAACTACTAAAACATTTGTTGCAAGACATGGACAAAGAATAAATTCATAAATCTAAGTGTTTTTTGTTTATATTGTAGAGAACACTTTGATTTATTAATGGAATGAACAATTGCTTGAGTGTTTTGTACACTAGAAATTTTAATGTGTAAACCTGAATTATTGTGTGTGTATTATCTTCCCTTGTGTGCTTGTGAGAGCTTGGGTGTAAAAGAAACCTGCAATATCTCCCTTTTTTTATTTTTCAATAGGAGGCCTCATTGGGGACTTCATCATTCCAAGGTTCAACCTTAAGCACATTTCTTAGGCAGGCTATATAAATAAGGGAGAATTAAATTTATACCTCAGTTCAATCATTGTCATGTTTGACACATCCTTGGGGCCGCTAGTGATTTAGGACACAAGGTGAAGGTACCTTCAATTTCACTCAGATCTCATGCTTGTAGATGGATTAGTGTTCACAAGAGTTTCTCCATTAAAAACATTTCTTTATTTAGAGGCTTGGGATTTTTTTGTTCATTGCTTGATGTGGTGCAAGGGATGTGGATCATACCCTGAAGTTTCTCCTCGTGTGTCTTTCTAAGTAGAGCTAGGTAACTTTTTGGATCAAATATTCAAATCCCCAAGGAAATAGAAAATGTGAGCCTGTTGGCTTGACCCTATGTCATTGGATCCCTATCTATCGAATCTTGTACCATAAATTGCTTCCCACTATAAAGTAGTGTTTGTACTGATCTCATTAAGACATTTAGCCTTCAAGAGGAGGGGCCTACATCAAGTATACACACCCACCTAAATAACCAGGTTACAATTTCTTCTAAGTGTTTTCAAATTGTGAGAAACCAATGAAACCTTTAGGCCTCTTTAGACCTTCACCATACCTTGAAAGTTAGATTCAATAACAACCGTATTATTTTCTTTGTTTTCAAAGTGTGTAAAATCAAAATGATAAAAATATGGGTACAAAACACTAGGTTTTCAATTACATAACCAGAAAACAATAATTGTTAGTTTATCTAGTGCAATTGCATGAGATCAACCATAAAACCTAATATTAAAACTCTCTATCACAACTATTTACTAGTCACCCAAGACCATATAGACCTCAAATTCAAATTTTAGTCTTGTATTCCAATCCTTGGCCTAAACTTGCATTTGAAAATTTAGCACTCAATCCTTTAGCTTAAAATTTCCACCTTTAGCTTAATTTTTCATTTTTCCCATTAATCTTCAATTCCTTAGCTTAAGCTTGCATTTGTCAAATTAGTCTTCTTGTCCTTAGCATAAACTTGCAAAATTCATTTTTATTTATTAGCTTAAACGTTCTTTCCAACTTAGTTTTGCATCCCTTAGGTAAAATTAACATCTTAGCCTTAAAATAATTTCAAAACACTAGAGATCAAATCCAAAATAAGACCTAGTTTTTGTTAGATTACCTTGAATTCATCTTTCTTCTTTCATCATTTTAACCAACAAGTCAACCCTATAATTCATCAATCTAGTGTAGGTGACTTTATCAAATCTCATCATTTTGGTAATTGTCTTTTTGAGGTCTAGATTGTCCTTTCAGTCACTTTGGTTTACCTCCATAGGTTTGACATTCTAGCATTTTTGAAACCAAAAATCTCAAAAACATAATTACATTGTTATCCTTTAAGCTTAGTTTCATTTTCATCGCAAAAAACATTAGCTTAGTTTAATTTTCATCCTTAAACCCAAAAATCCAAAAGCACTAGATTATTTTCATTTTCATCCTTAAACTCAAAAATCCAAAAACATTTTGCATCGTCACCTTTCATCATTTCCCTTAGCTTGTTTCATCCCCAAATTCCAAAAATTGAAAAAGTGTACAATAAGAAAAGGTAAACAAGCTGGAAGATTGCTCCTCCTTTCCCTAATGCACAATCAGAAGGAAGATGACCCAATAGGCTCAAGTAAGAATTAAGCATTGAATGAGTCAATGATCCTTCGTAGTAATGAGTTGGGAGAACTTTTATATAAGGGAAAATGATACCATGATGTGAAAAAAGGAGGCAAATAAGCAAATTTAATATGTTATAAAAAATGCAGACCAACAAAAAATTTACACACAACTATAATAACCTGAAACAAAGGCCAAAAAGTTGTACCAACTTATAGTCTAAATCTAGGGTGGATTTTTTAGGTATATAATGCCATGGGCGTTTAGTTCTCAGGAATAAAGAGCATGAGGTGATATGTTCCTAGAAAATTTGCATAAAACTAGTTACAGTCTTTCTATCAAATCCCACACTTTCTGAATTAAGCCCTGGCAGCTCCGCTACCTATTCCTATGCACGAAAGAATGGGAAAGAAGGTTGGATAGAGGTATTTGCCTCATTCAAACTCCTTTTTGGAATCAACCTTCAAATGAAATAAATTAAATGAGAGTGTGCTATCATATAGCAAAGGCTAGATCTGAAAAAATGAAGTATGTTATATACCTTGGCAATGAAAATACTTCTTTCAATGCATGACAAGTATGTTGATGCAATATCTTTTCAATTAACACAAAAAATAAAAGGATATTATGAAAGACAAAATGTTGTGTGATGGATATTTTAGTTCGCCACAATACTTAATTGAAAAAAAGAAAGAAGACTTGGATGAATGTAGATGTGTGTGTATCTCCTTCCTTGCTACAAACTTCCTTTGCTTGACCTTTAATGAGAGAAAGAACCTTGATACATGGAGAGGAATACCTTAAATGCTTGAGAAGAAGTCTAGGTCTTGAATGCTTGAATGATTACCTTGATTGCTTGATCATGAATTTGGATCCTTACTTGTAGTTTTGATCTTGGTTACCAAAATGAAGAGGGATTGGGTGTTTCTATACCTCTCACAACATCTCAAGAGTTAAAATTCAGGAGAGCTGACTATAATTCCAAATAACCCACTAAATCACCAAGATGGGGCCTCGATTCCAATTTTAGCCCAATCCTCGGGGAACACAACGCCTTGGGTGTTATGTTCCTAGGAACACAATGTCCTAGGAATTATGTTCCATCCAATTAGAATGCAAATAGAAACCGTAGATCCCGGATAATCAAGGGATGTTGGATTACAAGGCATAACTGATTTTGAGGTTGGGATAGAACACGAAGGCCAAAAATGGTAACATAGGGCCTCGGTGATGAAATAATTAGTAAATTGGAGGAATAAAAGAGGAGCACACTTTTAAATAAGGGCTTGCCTCGAACAAAAATTGAAATGATAGAGGACTTATATTTGAATTTAGATTTTCATTAAGTGTCATATGAAGTCCTACTATCAAAAAAAAATAAGGTGGGTGCTAAATAGTCATAAAATTATATAGACATGTTAGGTTCTTACTGTTGGAAAGAGTCAACTAGTAATGCATGGTATGTTGTCATTGATGGAAACTATATACTTTACTCTTGGTCACTTGTAATGTACTTTTCCTACCAAAAGGTTTATTGATGAAAACAACTAAGTATGAAGAACAGTTAAGGATACAGGTTCCAAGATCGAGACAGTATAGACAGAGGTCAAAGTATCAGATGTTGTGAAGATGAATATTAAAAGAAGAAATCATGGTATATCTAATCCTATGATCGCAAGTTTTTGTGATGTTGATTGATGGAGATAGGATTCACTAAGTATCACATTGACAAAGAATTATCTTATGCGAGCCAGTTGCATATTGGATCAATTAGTGGTCCTATCAGACCAATGATCTAATTGGTTGGATGGTAGATCTAGTTTGGGTCAAGTTCCTATGCGGTAAATTTTGATTGGTATAGGTTAGCATTGAGTTTTTGTTCATGTTTTGATTCAAGAAAGTACATTTTCATATTCTCTTATTAGAGTCGACTAAGTTAATGTTATGGGCCTATGATCGCGTATATAAGATCACATTTTTTAGGTAAACACTGAACGTGATTAATGTGATGATATCAAAGTAATATTGATCTAAAGGTTGGTATTTTATGGTATATGTGGAGATTTATTGGAACTGTATTGACATTATTAGTGCTATCGGCCAGTTCAATTTTGGGACTATAAGGCCTCTCTATATTGTAATCAGTATTTGATCAATGAACCTGACTGAGGGACAGATTAGTGTTTTATAATTGAGTAGTGTGCTCTAGGCAGTAAGATTTAATGCATGTGCATTCCCCTTTTATGTACTTACACCTTTAACATGGTACTTATTACTGCAGTATTGAGATATTTGCGGGTATCATCCCCACTGTGGATTTTCCCTTAACCGAGTTTTCCTTGATAACAAATCATGGTGTTATGATGTGATTATTATTTATCTTGTTCTTTTTACTTTTGATTACTTGTGGAACTAAGTTATGGCTTTGGTTTAATAAGTTTAAAGTTATCGTTGCACTGATTCACCCCCCTCTCAGTGCTTCCTAAAATATTAAAAATTGGTATCAAAGCCTAGTTCCTTGGATGAAGCTTAATAGCTTGAGGAATATCCTGATGGAAGCATCTAGCAGTACTCAGAAGAGGCTCTTGAATGCACTTGAAGATATGGATAAATCTAGTTCTCGCATTCATGATCTAGAGAGAAAGTTGAAAGAGGCTGATGAATTCAATGTCAATTTGAAGGAACAATTGAAATAGTACAGAGGTAAAAGGAAGGATCTTGTGGATCAATTATATATGAAAGGCAACAAATCTGCATCTACTGGTGAAAACAAACCTAAAGAGTATGATTTGATTGTAAAGGAAATAGATAATCTAAAGAATAAGATGGAATCCATGGAAATCAAAATGACTAAAGAAATGGAAGTGTATAGTGGTGAAAATGGTGGAAGAGATCAAGATGTAGTGTCAAGATAAGGATCTTCCACACTTTCACCTATATACCTCAAGTGGAAGGGGAGGGCCACAAAGGAAGAGATCTCCCAAGAAAATCCCCTCGTTGAATCAAAGTTAGATCAACACCACCTTAGTGATATAGGGGTACAAATACAAAATAAGGATCTAACTAAGTGCTAAGAAAGAAGATACTTTCCTATGTGTCAGGTATAGTCAACTAGGAAGATAAAAGTAATGCTAAACTAATGAAAAGGACCAGATCTTAAATGTAAGTTCTCAAAATAACTAATGAAATACACCAACTCACCTTTGAATACTTAGAATATGTGTGTTCAAACTCAAATCCTTAATTCTACTCCTGAAATAGCTAAGAAACCCAAATAGGACCAGATCTCAAATCAGAAAATCTGATATCTACAAAACCCATAAATATTTATGGATCAGGGCTATGACAACCTGGAGGGTGGATGGTTACATGAAAAAAATCCACTAAGGACTAGGCTGATCTCAAATATGTAATCTTCTTCCAAAAGGGTATCTGGATGTGTACTTCAATATGTCTTCCCAAAACCTGCAAATATGGGAAAAGGGTGGGTGTGGGTAGCTATATAGGGGTTTTCCTTAGTCCACCCCTATTTTGGTGATTTCCACCTCCATGAATGATAGTTAGGAAATATTTTTGTGTGTTTAATGCCCATGAATCTAGAATGTATAGACAAATTTATGTAAAGTTCCAAGATCTAACCCTAGAGATTGAAACCCTAGAATGCAAATGTAAATATGTATGTAAATATGAAGCAACAATGCATAGATCTGAAAATAACATGGAAATTATACCAAGCCCCCAAGGATAACGTACTCCAAGCCACCTTCACAATTTGAGTTTAATACCCAATATTAATTTCTTGTGTGCTTGATCAATGTTGTTGAGTGCTTGATTTCGGAAGAAGAATGCAAACAAGAAGAACTCTCTTGCTTCAATGGATGTTTCAAAGCCTCCTTGTTTCCATCTTACAATTGCACTATGTCAAATTGGGATGTCCACACGAGTGTGTCCAAATGAAATTTCAATATATCATCTTAATCCATCCATCCCTCCCAATGAATCATTTGAGTATGAATTTATAGCGATTTCAGGATTACACCCCACAAGGGCCGACTGCACAAGGCGGGAAGCCTTAAAATTTTAAATGGGCTCAGAATCCCGTAAGGGTCATGCCTTAGGAATAGGCCAACCTTGGCCTAGTCCCCAGGGGTAGGCCCATCTCATCATACCCCACAAGGGTAGGAAAACCTTGGTCTTGTCCCTGGAAGCACAGTGTTCCACAATTGTCCCAGGATTGCAAAAAATAACCAGTTCAAGGTTGGAGAAAGAGATGATGAGAAAAAGAATAATTTTGGTATGAAAAATCACTTTGGAAAAGGAGATGAAAAAGGAGGAAACCTTGTGGTTATGTCCTATCTCTATCTTTACACAAAAGAAGAGGGAAATCTAGGAGGATTTTCTTTATCATACCCTTATTTAACCTAGGAGAGAGAAAAGAAACAAGTCCAATAAATCCTAATGCAAGTGTACCATGCAATCAAACTAAATGGGTGCTAAACCATCACCCTATGCAAGCTAAAGTAACAAAATATTTAGTAAAAAAAAGTATATAGCCAAGTCCATAACGCATAGAACCTGCAAGGAACCGTCAGTAACCACATCCTACAAAACATGTATCAGTGATAATCAAAACCACCTAGGACTTACTAAGGAATGATACTGTGAAGTTTGTGGGTAGCTATATGCCCCCTATTTTGGATTTCTAATTTTAGAAACAGTGAAACAGGGTGACATGCTTACCGCAACAAATTGGAAATGCAAAGTGATGAGAAAATAAAACCTTTCCAAAACCATTTAGGAATTTTCCTAAATCTTCCTAAACAAATTATAGGAGAAAGGATACTGAATCATGATTCCAATGCCTATGATGACATCAAAATTGGAGTTACCTAGATCAATTTTTTATCAAAAGAATGAATGTTCATTCTAAATGCATATAAAGAAACCATAACTTTTAACGTAATTTCTATACATAAAAGATATAGATAAGATATTTACCTTGTAAAGAGCTCTTATGTTACCTTTGCACTTGTAGAAGAAGAGAAAGAGGACAAAAGACGTCAAAGAAGGAGGAGTTGATGCTGACATGATTGGAGGTTCTGAGGCAAGTCGTGACTGGTGGAGAGATATTGGATGGGGTAGGCCTCAATAACTATCCTCAATTCCTTACTTCTTGTGTTTTTTCCTCACTTTCTAGGAATTTAGAGGATCTTTTTGTAAGCTAGGATAGCTTCATTTTCTTCACGCTAATGACCCACACAATATACATGATGGAGAGAGAAAGGGAAGTATATGCATGGGGGAGGAGCACGCTAGTTCAGCTATATTATGAGCTCAACAAATTCCTTATATATCATAAAGGGAGCCTCATAGTATGTACACTCTTACAGGTGTGGATGTTTGAGCACTTTTCATGCATTAGACCCATAGGGTATCCAGTGATTGATTTTTTCACCCTGAGAGCTTTTGCATATCTATTAGGCAATATATGGAAGTTTAGATATACACTCTACTAGAGAATGACTCTAGACTGATTAACAACCACACAGATTACATAAAGACCATACCGTCATATGGCATACTATCCTAACACAATACAAAAGAAGAGATACATGTAGAGGAAAATATGTCTAGATGTGTGCCACAATTATATTGTGATGGCATACTACTACGATCAAGTATTCTGATAGTTCATCCTTCAAAAGGGTCCTCTTAGCCATGCACATCAGTATGCACATGCATAGAGATCCAGTCAAAGGCCTCGGGCCATACCATGACCTATAGAAAAAAATATTGAGGTGAATGATACAGAGGGTGCAAATGACATCAGGATCTTTCCTACAGTGGATGATGCAGGTGTTAGAATACTTCAGAGATAATTGAGAGGGGGGGTGAATCAGTTATGTGCAACTTTAAATCTTCTGTACTTATTAATCTAGATTGATACAAAGTAAATATACATTTAGATAACACATTACACAACACATCAATTTGGTTATGGGGAAACCAGATGGTAAAAACCCCAGTGGGAATTAGTACCCACAAAGAACTATAGTGTTTATAGTAATCCCTGTTAAAAGATTCTTCAACCCTATTAGGAGTTGTACAATACAATGCAGTAGTATAGTTGACCTGGTTAAGGGTTAGACCTTGTTAGGAGTCTTTTACATGTAACCCTGTTAGGGGTGGAGGACTCACTGTCCAAGTGGTGAAGGCTACAACCTTCTAGTTATTTGATACACACTGTATCAACAAGATGAACTGGTATTTGTGACACTGCTTGTCTGATCAGTTCCTTTTATGCGCCGATGCTTTAACCTCTTATAAAGAAATATAACAATCTAATCTATATTCTGAATCCTTCAACATAAACATCTATATTATCAACATATGATAAATATAGCTTTGCTACATCAACACTCTGCTCTGTTCTTCAATCTCTGGCTTTCGCAACTCTTCTCATTACAAATGACCTTCTATAAGTACATACACCAAGTATGAGATCATGGGACCTGTAGGAAAACTCTTCTTAACATCCCTTTCAGCTCTACTAAGTGCGCAAGTATAATTACAACCGCGCAACTGAATAGATGCGCCGCTTCACTGAGTCAGCTTCATCAATTTAACCATAACTTTGCAATCTTATTGAAACATGTTTGGAGTGCTTAGATTAATATCAAAAACTCATAACACATCATGAATATACACACACATATCATGAAGATAGGTGCAACTTGATCAACATGTTACATACGTCGGCCTTAAACCATTATTCCTCCAGAACTATAACCGTCACTAACAGAATTACATATCTTTACTGAAATATCATATATGAGTCTACATGTATGAACATAGCATAGTAAACATGTCAACAACATGTATCTATCCACGCTGGTCTTCATGTCATCACATGGATAAGTACATATAGAAGTACTACTGAGTATTATATGTTGTCATCAATGACAAACATACAATCATTCAACTGTTCAGAATCAAATTTCCAACAATCTCCCCTTTGGCATTGATGGCAACATATGGTAAAAACAACTTCTGTTCATGGTGTCTTCTTTCTTTCACAATCTTCTCAATATCCTCAACAAAGATTTGTCTACACTGCTGCAGTTTCATGTACTGTGTATTCTCTGAATACTCCCCCATTGTCATGCTTCCCTATTGTGTTCCTTTACTCCCCCATAGTATAAGCTCCTTGTATGAATTCCTTGTTTGTCTTGTTTTTACTAGTACATACTCCCCCATTAACATCAATGGCAAAGGGTGCCATAAACCATTCTGCATAGGTACTACTCCAGAAGTAGAGTAGTCAACCATTCATCAGTCACACAGAACTGATGTACTTGCTTCTTTTTCTAATCAGACTTAGGAGAGGGAATGACTCCCAACTTCTCCCTTAGATACTCAAAAGTATCCTTTGCTAAAGGCTTCGTGAAAATGTCTGCTACCTGATCTTTTGTGTTTACATAATCCAATGTCACTTCCTTGTCTTTAACTTTTTCTCTCAGAAAGTGATACTTGATCTCTATGTCTTTTGTCTTTGCGTGCATTACAGGGTTCTTAGACATGTTAATAGTAATGTTGTTGTCATTGTGAATAAAAATAGGATAGTCGACCTAAATACCAAAGTCTTTAACCATCTATTTGATCCAAACAATTGTTGTATAATTCAGTGCTGCTGCAACATATTTTGCCTCTGCTGTTGACTGAGAAATATAGTTTTGCTTCTTGCTTGTCCAAGATACCAACTTTTCTTTGAGAAATACTGCTCCTCCTAAAGTACTCTTCCTATCATCAATACAACCTGCCCAATCTGCATCAGTATACACATGAATTTGTGTATTCTCTGATTTAGGATACCATAAACCATAGTCTATAGTTCCCTTAAGATATCTGAATATCCTCTTGATTGCCATTA
>MU226025.1:2078236-2091248 GCA_018584345.1 Thuja plicata
TGTGTCTCAGCTAAAGAGGGTGAATTTAATTTAATTAAAGTGCTAGGACTTTATTAATTAAATTAATTCGATCATAAGGTTTGTTTAGCCAAATAGATATTTAGGAATTAAATATGATGTATGATTAATACAGATTTAGGATTTTCTGCATTTGACACTCAGGTCGAGTAGAGTCAGTGAAAACTCAGAATTGCCTAGTACAATAGGACTTTGATGATTTAGAACAATGACAAATGCAACGAAATTGGTTAGGGTTGCAAGATGTCAATTTTGGGGTGTTACAGACACCGATAACACATTTATCAAACCAGTTGTATCGAGAACAACATGGTTAGCACCACTTGACTATGAGGTCAACATACCTCAAGCAACCAATGCTATTGAAGCATTGATAGATGAATCGGTGGAAAATTCACAACCTAGGTTTGGAACCTATGAAGAAGCCAAGGAAAGAATAAAAATAGGCTTAGTTGTGAATAAAATTGATAGAAAGAAAGAGAAAATGGTAAAGACACTGAAGAAAAAGTTGTTGGTAAATGATGAAGAGTAAGAACAAAAGGATGACGCTGAGGGGCAGTCACCCATCGGTGAAGAAGAAAATTTGAGTGACTCCAAATATACAGAGTCTGATGCACCACCACCACCACTAGCAAAGAAACTAAGGACCATTGTTGCATCAAGGACTAGAAGTCAAACAAATAAAGACACAAGTGTATCACCAGTAAAGAAAGGACAAGTGAGGACTTACAAAAGGAAACCTCAAATAGGACAAACATCAGAACCTAAGAGGAGAAAAGGTTCCTCAAAACTAAGGAAGACATAGAGGACATCAAAAAAGATGAACAAACGGTTAAGAATAAGTTCCTACCACAATTGATGAGGTATGTGCATCAATAATCAAGGCAGGTTCAATAATAGACCCTAAGATTAGGAAATGGCTAACACTGGATCCCAAGGATTAGAATAAGTTAAAGGAGACAACCATTACAACAATGTGTGTCTTCAAATATGTACCAATACAGTTTGAAGGTAAAATGCCTAAAGAACTTATAAACATAATTTCAGCAAGGTGGACATATGCACTAAAGGAAGAGAAACAAATAAGGGAAAGAGCCCTAGTTTCTATTATGCCACCTAAATCTAAGATGGAAGAGATTGAAGAAATGATGAAGTTACATTCCAAAAGGTTCTCACCAAAATTAAGAGCCTACAAAGTGCTACAGGGATATCTAGTTGAGCTTGACAAAAAAAGTGAGGATGAATGGAGAAAAATACTCAAGGTACCCAAAAAGGACACAAGACCTGAGCGTGTATTGGAACTCACTGACAAGCCACAAAATGAAGAAGATCAAGATAAACCAAGCCCAGAGCACATTATTATAAATAATGGTGAGGATGTTAATAAAGAAGCATTGAACACATCAACTAAGAAGGATATGGACATTGCAGATGAAACATTCCTCGATAATAGTATCATTAACATTACCAGAGAAGATCCTGTAGATAAGGTAAAGAAAGATGAAGATGTCAGTGTTGCCCCAAGCCAAACCAAGGAATGGGAAACAATAATAGATGTTTCTCAAGTAGATACATCAGGACAAATACCACTATTGAGGAGAACAAAAAGACAAAGGTGAAGAAGAGAAACACAGTGATACCACTCCTAAAGATTCCAAAGGAGATGTTGCAAATAAGGATAAGGTTTATGTGGAGACGTCCACTCCCAACTGATAGGAAGACATCAAGCAACAGGATACAGGTACACATACACCAAAGCCTTCACCAAGCACATTGTACCAAGCAAAGGAACTTGCTATAGTACTACATACAGGTCCCTCCACAACTCTCTCCAAGAAGAAGAAGAAGAAGAACAAGAATCCAGTTACACGGGAAGAGATAATTGAGATATCAGCCTGTGATCTGAGGACATTGGATCTAGAGGCACTAACAAACTATGTAGAACTTTGTCAAAGAAAAGCTATCTAGGATAAGCTTAAGAAGGAGACAAAGGACACTCACGTACTTGAAACAACAAGGGATATACTTCAACAGATAGCACCTGATACAGATATTGATCAAAATGCGTCAATCATTGATCAACTAGTCATTCTTATCGACACAGTCCAATCATAGAATGTGGATGTAGAAAAAGCAATTGAAGAATGAGCAGAGCAAAAATATCAATATAAATTGACTGAGAAACTCAGCCAAGAAGTGGTAGAGAACAAGGTGAAGCTGTCTGAACAAGTAAGTGAGTTAGAACCTATCATTTCAAAAGCAATAGCCTTAGTTCAGAAGTTAAGCACATTAGAGAAATTCACTAAGGAGAATAGTGAAAAGATATTAAAAATAGATGTAGATCTTACATCTAGTGCTCAAAGTCTCTCAACAACTGACAATACAATACAATTGCATTATGCAAAGGTAATGGAAGCAAATAAGTTGAGACTTCAAATTCAAGAGGCAGAATCAAAGTTTAGGGATGAGGTAACCGAGCTACATTCTCTACTCTTACCAAATCTCACACTACTGCAGCAACATATGACAACGACAACACAATTAATTGCCACCCCAGAGATGTTTGTCACCGACATCATCTATGATATGCACGTGAGGATCACATTGGAGCACATGTTTCTATAACACCTTCAAGAAAAATGGGAGAAGATGATGGAGGACATGAAAAAATCTCACTCCCATATTTTTGACAAGTTGTAAGTAATTACACCTTTTCCCTTAATATCAAAAAAGGGGGAAATTGATATGATACAAAGGGGGAAATTGAATATGATAAAAGGGGAAAACAAGGTGATGGGGGGAGATGATAAGTGCATATACATATACTATACCGACATATACATAGGGGAGTCATAAATGACAAGGTAAACACATGTTGTACATTAATAAACATTTTAGTATTTTGCACATATCAGTTTTTGATACTAATGTCAAAGGGGGAGATTGAAGACATGTTTTTCCATTAGTATGCAAAGGAAAATAGTTTTGAAACTGTCGGTAACACAAACACTGAAATTCAAGTTTAGTGTAACCCGATAGACAAGTTCAAGGGAACCCAATGACACAGTGCAACCCAAAAATGTTACAAGAGGAACCCGACAGAGAAAACCTGACAGAGGAACCTGAAAAGTAGAGTACATTACAACCCAACAGAATAGATACCAGAGGAACCCGAAAGAATACAGAGAAACCCGAGCACCCGTCTACCGAGAGATAGTTAGAAATCTGAGAAATATGGATTTGACTTCCACATCAAATAAAACACTTGTTCTTTATATTTAGTTTTTTTAGCTTTAAATTCATTTCTTGAGGGACAAGCAATGTAATTGTAATTGTTCTAATCAGTCTAATTGATTGAAAACATGCGAACTAGGAGATCAAGGTCAAGTTATAAACCTTCAATCATAGAGTTATCATTGTAATACATGAAACTCATTTAGGTCAAACTCATTGTATATATAGATATGTAATCTATCAGAACACATGTGTGTGATGATTATTGTATCCAAGGAGCACATCTATGGATCAGATTGAGAGTTTTATTCAGAAGAACAACAAAAGATGAAACAGGTTATCAAGAACCAGATTCATGGCTACCAAGTAGAACAGAGGTATTGATCAATCACTATAGGTGATAAATATACATGTAATCTTTATTGGATATGTAATCATCAATTGTAGATTGCATATATTCTGGTCATTGAATATTTTTGACTACATTCTAACAAGTGTAGAAAATAGAAGAAATCCTTGAGAAAGGTGGATTTAACAATCCTTTGTAAATCTCTTAACTGAGTGCACACTAAATAGTGTTACTAAAGCTTTTAATAGAGTAGACCTTAACTAGTCTCTACATGATACTCCTAACAGGATAGATCATCAAAAGTGATCAAAATTGTAAGCCTTAACCGGCCCCTTCCATTCTGTAGATAGTGAATCTTTGTGGGTTTCATCCCCACCATAGTTTTTACCTTCTAACAGGGGCTTTCTGCGTTACCAAATCTTGTCATATGTCTATGCATTTCATGAATGTTTCTATGAATGTTTACATGTTAATTGAGTTTATGATTTGATATTACATACACAAAGATAGAATAGTATATATGGTTGGTAATACAATTGATTACTAAAAGGATTAAGGTTAAGTGATAAAAGTTTTAAGGGTACTGATTCACCCCTCCCCTCTAAGTACACACCATTCCATTATTTCCAACAGGAGTTATAATGAAGATTCTAAATTTTAGAAGATCCCAAAAAATTTCAGACTCAACCAAATTTCAATATTCAGCACACTTCCATCAATGTTCTTTTCCACAACTTTTTCCATGATTTCTAATAAATTTGATACTAGAACAAGGAATTTCAAAGAATTTGTACATATTTTCATTTGATGTCTATCTTTCACATTTGAGGACACTTTAGGAATGTAGACTAAATTCTTCCATACTTAGCCAATTTCCTCATTTCTCTCACCTTCTTGGAACAACGCTTAGCCATTTTTCATGATTTTCCATTATGGGCGCTAATGGGATGGGATCAAGGAATTTTCCCATACTTAGTGAATTTTCATGCCCTATCCTCTTTTGGGTGCCTTTTTATGTCTTTTCATGCCCTTTTAAAAATGTTTCCATGCTTGACCATTTTTGTGCTTTTTTCAGGTCTTTCCACTTTCAGGTGCCTTTCAGAAACATTCTTCAAACTTAATCATTTTCATCACGCCTTTCCATTTTTTTATGTTGTCAAACTTAGCGCATTTTAGACCAACTACCTCATTCAATTACACTTTTTGATATAGGACTAGGTACCCTTTTTACTCTTCCTCAGTCACATCTCATTAGATAACAAAATTGACTGCCAAAAATAGACTTACTATAAATAGTATGTTTGTTCAAACACAAAATTAGGCCAATTAGAGACACGGTGAAATTTACTAAAAATAGACACTACTAAAAATAGTAAGTACTGCCAAACTCAAATAAGGCCATTTTGAGACGTATTGAAACTTACTAAAAATAGATATACTAAAAATAGAAATTTCCAAAAATAGTAAGTATGTCAAAACGTTCAAAATCTCATTGGCATTCTTTCTAAAAGATTGATTCGCATTCACACTTGACCTAGTTCACTGACAGACACAGTTTCATTTTAGGAACCAAAGGTGGACAACACTTATCTTCTATACTTGCCAATTTCACCAATTCTCATTTGAAACACGAGGAACCTTAGAGGATTGAGCCGAAAAATACCAAGAACAAAAGTCAAAAAGACAAGGCCTACATCAAAAATAGGGGTTCCCTATTTGCAATGGGTAAATGTGTGAAAAGGTCACAACGCACTGCAATTAGGGTTTCAATTGAATTATCTTGGTTGTTTATTCAGAACCAATCTAGGCCCTTCATTTGTAATTGGGAGGTCCATAAAAGGTTTGGCCTTCTCATTTGTAAATTTATTAGAAGATTAATATTAGAAGTAGCAATAGGAGGAGATCGGAAATTGTTTTCAATATTGTGTTGAAGTTAATATACACTTTCCATTGAAGATATATCTTTGTGTGTTGTTTCAATATTTTGCATGGTTTATACTTCTCAAAGTTTAGTTAAAGTTATTTGATTTTAATGGAGAAGTATGGTGATATGTGATGAATTCCTTGATTTATACCATTTATATTTTGTTGATTGAAAATTGTAATGCATGGCTAATTTGAACCCACTTAAGCACTAGCTAGATCGTGGATGTTCATTTGGATTGCACAAGTATTGGGTATTTGGATGAACGTTTATAATATGAAAATCCTTCGTTACCTTTGGAGATTGCACCAAGTCTTTTTTAGTTGTTTCCTTATTGTGAAGAAAAGATAGGTTTAAGGAATTCTAATAGCCAAGAATTATCCATTGTTATTATTGTCCTTAGGTATTATTAGTAGTCTATATTCCCTAACCCTTATCCTGTTGTCTTTTATTTGAAGATAGAATTTGTTTAGCATTCAAGTTCAAGCTACTTTTAGGGAAAAGAGTTGATCAATTCCGAGAAGAATAGTGTTAAGTCCCTTTGTGTTTTATTTGCAAGATCACATCAATTCACTGAATTATATCCAACATAAAGTCACATATTTACAGTGTAAACATTGGGGTTGCCTTACTTGATCATATAGTTGTATATTGTTCAGCATTTGAGGTTTCCTTTTTCAATAGAGGATAGAATACTTGGTATTTTATTCACTTTTGGCGAGTTTCATAAACACACATTAACAAATGGCTCACTTGATCAACTACACCATACATTGTTCTTCACCAAGCTTCACTTAAAATCAAGACATCAAGAAGTTCAAGTAAAGGAAGAAGGCATATTAAAGATGGCACTCAAAACCAAACAAGGGCTAGTTGAGTGGTTAGTATTATCATTTGGGTATGCAATTTCCAGCCACTTTCATGCATCTAATGAATGAGATATTGAGACCCTTGATAGATTGTTGTGTCATTGTCTATCTTGATGATGTATTGGTTTTTAGTAGAAGATAGAAAAATGATGTCATCTATGTGAAGGTCTTTGAAAATATTGAGGAGAATCAATTGTGTTCAATGGAGATAAATGTGAGTTTTCTAAAATGTTTATTTGTGTCACATGGTTAGCAATGGAGATATGATTATTGATCCAAAGTAGAAGCAATTATGAAGTGATGAAATCCCATGACAAGTTTTGAATCAAGCATCTTTATTGGAGTATCCAATACCTATGAAAGTTCATGAAGGATTTTTCATATATGGTTTCCCCACTACATTCCATCAAAGGGCATGAGAAGAAATTTCATTAGGGTAGTAAATAGCAAAAAGAGTTGACTCAAAACAAAAGATAAGAAAGGCTCCAAGATTAGCATTGCAAAATCTTCAACAGTTGTTTGAAGTAGAAATAGATGATGGTGACTACACCATGGGTGTCGTATTGCTCCAGTGAGATAGAAAAATATCTCATTATTTTGAAATGTTTAAAGGGGTTATCCTAAACTATAGAACATATGATAAGGAGTTGTATGCCTTAATTTTATCAATAAAGAAATGGAAGCATTGCATTATGGAAAAAGAAACAATTTTTCATGCACATCACCAATTGTTGCAATAATTTGCAAGCTCAAATAAAATTGCAATATTCATGCCACTAAAAATGGATGGGACTATTGCAACAATTCCATATAGTCATCAAGTATAAGAATGAGGTGATAAATATGTTGGCAAATATGCTTTCTAGACTGCCAATTATCACTGTGATTGGCATTGTTACCTTACTTGATATAACATTGTAAATTACACCTTGTGCAATTACAATATCACGTCACATATACATTTGCTTTAGCTGAATCTCCAACAAAGTTACCTATTAATCTTCTGCCAACCCACCTTGTCACCCGCCACCTTATCTTTGTAACCATTTAGCCCAAATCATTCATGGACATGTGCGCGACGTATAGACATTAGTGTGTTGTGCATTCGTCCTATGAATCTCTATGAAAGAGTTGGCTATTGGAGAATTACATTGTCTGAATCCTGGCAGTGTAACACCACTATGGGCTTCCAGCGACATCAGAACACCGCCCAACCCTCCATATCTACCAAATTTGAACTCATTTCCATAAGGCTAAGCCTCCAATTCATTCTCTCAAGCTCAAACTTTCACTCTCTTACATCTCTCTCCATTTTCTAGTTCATCATATCCACATTGTTTCTCACAACAATGCTTCGCCAACTCGGGAGGCTCGTGTTCTTCCTCACTCCAGCAAGCTCTTTGTTTTTGGTGTTGTAGAGTGTCTTCTTACCAAGTTGTATCATTTACATCGGTGTATCATATCTTTCACTATATTATCATTGTTGTTTCTTTTTCATGTCATTTTGATTATTTTGATCAATATATATGTACCTAATTATCTATGGAGGTGTTGATGTGTGTTTTATGACATACCAAGAGTACAAAAAAATATTGAGATATCTTATCCTCTCTTGATCAAAATTGTGTGTATGGTAAGATTGCGAAAGATTGGATACAATTGATTCCAAGGTTCATTTTATGTCAGTTCTTGATTGTGGATAAACTCAACACTTGATGTGATCTATTGTTATCCGAAGGGGCCTTGCATTATGTTCCTCAATTTGACTTAGAATGATACTAGATATGGGAGTTATCATATGATACAACAATGAGAGTACTTTTTTTGTTCTCGTGAATATGTAGAAAGTAAAGAGAGTAGGGTTCAAGAATTCTATTCTAGTCCTATGGGCAATGATATCAACAAATATCACTTTGATGGACAAATTCCAAAATAACCAAGCTCTACTTCGCCAAGATCAACTACAACACTGCAAGAATTGGTGCAATCTTTTGTGCGTTATGCAAAAGATTTTTATACCACGATGAACACCATCATAATGAACAATGCATATTTAATGATAGAAGTTAAGCATCCATAAAAGGGAGGGCTCAAGCTAACATTACACAACGACTTACAATCAACAAACTATCAAAAGTATGAGCCATGAAATCCATCAGACATCATTACATTATCCATTGAAATCAATACACTTTATCTAATAAATCTAATCTAAAGTGAGAGAACAAAGAGAATATGCAAGCACTTAGACACGTACAAAGATCACCAAATTTCAATGATAATTTTATTATCTTGGTAGCTCATATCAACAATCTCCAAATTCCTGTCCTTTACAAATGAAAAATGAGGCCTTCATATAGGTCCCTGATTACAATGAGTGGTTGGGATTGAAACAAAATTGATGGCCTAGATTGTGGCACCTTAGCCCTAATTAGGGTTAGGACAAATAAAGAGAATCTACAATTAATAAAGGGTTCACATGGACCAATCAAGAGAAAATCACTTCCTTAGTGGGGTAATAAATGCCCACTATGCATGTCCATCCAACAAGAGAGGGGAGAAATGAATGCCCATTATGCTTTAAATGCTCCATCAAGAATAGTCTATCATTTATTCTTTTCCTTCAACGCAAAGAATCTAGACA
The DNA here is from genome assembly GCA_018584345.1 of Thuja plicata. Taxonomy (NCBI): domain Eukaryota; kingdom Viridiplantae; phylum Streptophyta; class Pinopsida; order Cupressales; family Cupressaceae; genus Thuja; species Thuja plicata. The sequence continues at coordinate 2,087,275 of MU226025.1, forward strand.
TGTCAGTCTAGGAAGGTGATTGAGTGCCATTCTTGTTGACCATTTTGTCATTGTTGAAGCCTTTCATACTTGAATTGAATCTTATGATTTTGAATGTCTGGAATTGGAACTCTTCCTCCATGCTTTTTCCAGTATGGGATATTTGGATTTTTCAGAGGAACGATACACTTAAACTTTGAACCTTGAATGCCTTGAGCTAGATCGCTTGAAACTTGGGCATCTTCAACACTGGAGCTGGAATTATAGGCCTTGAATGTCTGCAACTTGAACTCTTCCTCCTGCGAAATAAAATAATTGACGTAAGAATCACATAAAAGTTCTTTCATATTTTCTCTCTAAAAATTCATCTCTCTCTCCAAAATTTTTGCGCCTTCATCTTTTTTCTCTCAAATTCACTTGTTATGCCCTTTTCCTTGTTCAAAGATTCTTTTCTCAGCATTTATCTCCATCAGGTACATTTTTGTCATGGGTGCGAATTTGAAGGGGTGAAATTTCTTCACTAAGGCAATGTAATTATTTCCAACATTTTTAATTAAATATTAGGAAGAAAATTCTAATATTCGTGATGGTCTTTCTTTCAACCAGCAGAACATTTGGTGGTCTCCTCTTTTTGCCCAGCAAGGGATTCCTCTTGCCAAAATGCAAGGAGTTAGTGCTCTTCGGTTCCACAAGTGTGGCATTCAGACCCCTAAAGATGTCTTTTCTAGAAGCACCATGAGTCTTCAATCCTGGGATGATCTCCGAGTTCAGTTTCGGCTCATCTGCCCAGATTGTCAGACTTTTGACTTGCTGGTTTCTGTCATTCCGCCTCACCTCTTGCACAAGTTGGGAATACAGTCCATCAGACCGTGGTGGAAAGACTGGAAGTGGTATCCTACTACTCCATTCACCAGTTACAAGCCAAAACTTGGGTATTCTTGGCTTATGCCTCATTTGCCCATGATTGACTCGCTCAATCACTGCTGGCATCTTTCCTCTTCGCAGAAGAGCTGGGGGTGGAGATTTCGCATCATTTGGGATGTTGTTACTGAGCCTAAAATTGCTCATTTTTCCTGGTTTTTGTTATACCAGGGCTTACCGTTGGGAGCTAGGCTCAAGCATATGGGGGTTCCTCACCCCAAATGCCCTTTTTGTGGTCACTCGGAGACTCTCATGCATATTTTCTGGTTTTGTCATCATGCTCAAAGTTACTGGAATTGGATTCACAAATTTTTTGCTTCCTTTAGGCCAAAACCCTTTTCTTGGCACATGGTTCTTCTTGGTGACTCTCCTAGAATGCCTTCCCAGTTCACCCAGATTTGGCATTCCTTTCGGCTAGAAATTTTATTTACTCTGTGGAAAGATAGAAATGCTGTGTTTTTTTCTCACAGTTCTTGGGATATTCATGTTTCTCTTTTTGATAAAGCTTGTATTTGTAATAATGTAATGATGCGGATCCAGCTGCAAGCTGACAAAGTGGCCTTAGAGGTTGCCCACTTACAGGAGTTGCTCCAGCACTGGGGCAATGCCCCTTGCACTATTGCCCGAGTGCCTCCAGATTCTCTCTCAGCTGACCGTATGCCGCCCAAGGGGCGACATCGTAGCTGGAGCTCCTCTGCCAGACACTCCAGGACCCCACGGCAATGGCGTCGCCGCTCCCCCTCCCCACCTCCTCGAAGGGATGCGGGTTCTGGGTGGCCTCCTGTGCTTGCTTCTACTGCTGTTGCTCAGCCTTCGGCCTCTACTCCTGTTAATCAGGGAAAATTCCCTCGCCTAGCGCTGGCTATCTCACCCAGGCGGGAGGAAGGAGAAGTTGAAAAAGAAGATCCTGAAGATGGCTAGGCCATTCCTGATCAAGCTCCTATGCCCACTGTCTGGGGCAAACCGGATGACAAAGATCCTCCTCCCTCTTCTGCTACTGCTCTCGCAGCTTGAGGGGTTCTGATTTTATATGTTTTTTGATGAATAGCTGTTTGTTTCCGGCCTAGGTGTCATGTGAACTTGCGGGGTGAATTTTTTCCCCCAGCCCTTTTTTTGTGAATTTTATACTTTAATATTTCTATTAATAGTGAAGGCCTCTATTCATCAAAAAATTCCTAAATTAATTTCAATCCAACTTAAATCCATTTTCATCATTTTTAATTAATTCCCAAAAATCTATGAATTTTATCTATTAACAAATTTTCAAAAATCTGTTATTTTCAACCTTTATTCCAATCCGAATTTGCCAAGAGGTAAAATTATCCACTATCGTAGAATCCTATAACGTCTTCACCAACTTATTTTACCATGGTCTCCAAAACTTTTGGATACATTAAATTTTACCCTCATCGCTATAGTAATGGATTTTAATCTTTTAAACAAACTTCATTTTACCACCCCTTAGCAATACCATGGTGAGTGCATATGGATGTTAGACAAAGAGAAGGTCCTTCAACATTTGAATCACTTTTATGTATCCTTTTCTCCTAACGTCTCCACGGGGGGGCGCATATAAGCAATAATACATCCATGTTTAAAGTTCCTCCATGTTTTTACAATTGGCTTACATCGTTGTAACATGACAGCCAATGCTTATTATGGCACTTCAAACAGTCAAGATGCCTACTCTGTGTCTCCACAATTTTCGTACACATATGTTGCATTCACAACTACAAAGATCTGGCAAAATCCATTTTGAAGCTTCCATGTAGTTGTATTAGGCACTAACTCAAACAGTTCACTTACTTAATTCATGATTCCAGAATTCTCAATCACAAGTTCAAATGTCGTGCTCCCGGGCTTTACCATCTTCCATACGCATTCACAAGAATATTTCCAACTTATAATTACGCCGTAGGTGTTTCCCCTTTGAACACAGTCGGGCAAAAATTTGTATCGGACGGCTCAAACAGATGCAGACAGAAATGACTGCCATTGAATACATCAGGGCCGTTCGTGACTTTTCACCAGCTGTCCAAGATGATTTATTATGTCACCATTGTTCTGTTGATTTCTTCTGTCCACCTGTCACGATTGATCTGTATTCATCGTTATCTGATCCGTATTTGTCCTTATTCTAAAATCCAAATCATTCCAGAACAACGTTCCAAGTTTGAATCTCTCCTTCTTCGAAATGGCACAAGAAACTACGCGACGTTTTACACATTTTATGTTAAAATGGAAAGACATTGTCTGTAGAGAGAGTATAAATATGCTTCTCAGGTCTTCTTTTTACAGCTATTCACCTTCCATTGGCTAGACCGCCTCTGTACACCATACCGACGCTCCCCTGCCCAGTCAGAGTCGACTCTGAGAATTCCCAGTGGCTTCTTTTACCTCAGCCATGTCGAAGAAAATCAAACCGGTATTCTTAGTACGGATCAACTTACTCTATTGCATTTCCTTCACGGACCGCAGCCTTCACAGGAACCCGAAAATGGTGACCAACACGAGTATGAGTACCGCCAGCGAAGGAATGAGCGTCATGATGAGTGTCTTGTTAACCGCAATGAGAGTCACTCTGTTATAAGGCGGACACCTGCAAGTTGTGATGAGTTCAGAGTCAATCCCACGGCCTATGAGCTGCTCATTCAATTCATCGATGTAGGAATCGGCTATTGTGTTGTCGGGAAGAGGAAAGAACGAGTTAAGTTCAGGCTTTTGATCAAGTCGTTGATGCCTTCGCAACAATGTGATTTATTTCTTAATAAGCATTGTTGAAACATGCATGGATGGGTATCCAATTCCCCGGTTTTATTCATCGAACATACTCCTGCGACGGCTGGTAGGAAACTTACAAAAAATGTTAGCGCTACCAAAAACATCACCGTGCCCTTCATCCTCTTTTCAGAACTCAAATATGCGTTATTCTTACTTGGGACTAGATATATATAGAAAACACATGTTGAGTGGACAAACAGACAAGACGAAGATCTAGGACAAGGAGGGTATCCATATTTTTTTGATATGAAGTTTTAAAATAATGATAGGAAAAGTGATGGATAAGACATCTT